>VUQH01089203.1:13233-43727 GCA_015106775.1 Etroplus canarensis | reverse complement strand
AACGCTGGTTTGAGCGGGGAGTCAAGGAAGCCATATACGTGAAAAGGGAAAGACCGTCTCTGAATCGAGGAGGGGGCCTAAGGGTACATCTTTCGCCATCTTACAATGCGGTGATTGCAGCCATTCCCCAACTCTCTGTGGATGGTACTCATGGCCTTTGATCAGTGGGCCTCATCGGGGGTTGTTTGATCAATTGTCATAAGAATTTGCATTTTAATGGCTAAGGAACTGACCAGCCCATTGTCCCCCAGTGGTGATAGTTTCACTCAGTAGTGATAGTTTCAGTCATTATGCAAATGTACTGTTTATAAGGTTGGGGAAACCTGCAGTCAGTTGAGACTGAAGAAGTCACTTGGATGAGTGATGAAACGTTTCTCCCACGGAAAACCGTACGTCCAGATGAACAGAATCAACTTTTGAGGCTTAATAATTATATTCAGATGAATACTATTAAATCAGTGGTTCACAAACAGTGTGGCATGCTTCATTGGTGAGGATTAGACAACTGCAGGAAAATATGAAGTGACTAAATATAAAAAAATATAGAAAATAGTAAATTTAAATGTGTAGGGAAAATAAACAAATAAGAATTTGCAGATGTTATCATACTGACATTCTAAATGATCTTAAGAGGATTTTAAATGACCTGCAGGCAGTTACTTCAAGCTGAAAATTTTTTGCCTACTTCTGTTTCTTTTGGTCTGAGACAATGACTTTTATTGATGTTTCATATTTTATTGGCACTGAAGGTCATACATTTTGGTTGATTTTGCATTTTACTCTTAATCACTTGCAGACTGGAATACTTATTTTATGTACTTTTGTTATATGCATCCATGTGTGTGTTACTATCTTATGCAACGACCACTGATTTCTACTGCTGTCTGTCTTGGTCAAGACGCTCTCGCAAAATAGATCTTTAATCTCAAGATTCATATCATCTGGTTAAATGAGAGCCAAATAAAAACAAAATTCATTTCATAATAACATCAACTTGGTTCTTTTTGATATTATTGATGAATGATGCAAACTATGAAGTGTGAACATTTGTGCTTCCAAAGCAGGGAATGCCAGAAAAAGTTTGAGATCTGCTGTGTTAAACTAAGGGAACTACCTGGGTTGTGGTCTATGTTAGCAAGCAGTTCTAGATGTGGTCTAAGGCTTGTGAGGTTGGCAGGGTCTCCAGTCCTCTGCAAGACGATTGTCAGCTCCTGAACACTTTTTGCGAATGACTCTGGAGACTGCAACTAAGCACATGAAAGCAGATGAGAGGTAGTTATTAAAGCAATAATAAACAGATGACTCTGTTCTCCAGATGCTTGTTATAAATACCATTTGTGTGTTCATGACTGCAGAATCTTACAAGGTAGGTGAAGCAGGTTTTTACTTGTGGCAAGACTATGAAGCCTAGTGATACCTTGTCAATGATGGACTGCATATGTGACTTGTGGACCAAGTCTCCGTACAACAGGGAGGACCACTGCTCAGGTGAGATTCGTAGACCTGCTTCCATTGCAATGTGGACGATTTGAGCATCATGCTCCCTCCTCAGAGCCTCATATGTACGAAACTCTTCTTTCAGCTGCATCAGTGAGGAGTCCTCATCACGCTTTGTCACCTGATGGGGAAAATGGATCATGGAGCGGGAGCATGAGAGACAGAAGAGTGAGAAGAAGAGACAACGACAATGAAGGACTTTTGGCTCCAATACAGATTAAATGGATGAACAAAAGACCCTGACATGTTTTGTTTTGTTTTGTTTTTTTTAAAAAAGCTTGGTCCACTCTTAAATACATTATACAGTACTGTTCAAAAGTCTCAAGCCACCCTTCTTTCTTTAAATTTTGCTAGAAAAATGGGAAATAGGTGCCACATTTTATTTAAACATGTGCAAACATAAATTAAAATACAGTACATAAGGCAAAAGTAGAGTTTAAAAAGTCTGTATTTGCTTTAATAGCCTTTATTCCCTACCACAGCTAGAACTCTCTTGGGCAAGTTTTCTTGTCATTCCTTTAAGTGGTCTTCAGAAATAGTCCTCCAGCCTTCTTGAAGGACTTGAAGTATGTTGGCTGCCTTTTATTCTGTTCTCTGTCAAGATGAACCCGCACTGCATCCACAATGTTGAGGTCACTCCATAAGACCTGTAGCCACTGGTTTTCTGTCTGTAATTTGGCATACCTCAGCCTTCTCGCCCTGTTTCCCTTCCTTAAGAATGGCTCCTTGACAGCCGGCCTCCCATTGAAATCATTTCTCGTGAGGCTTTGGTGAACATAAGATGGATCAACTAAAGGGCCAGATGCATCTCTCAGGTCCCTTTGTCAGGTCTTTCCTGGATTTTTTCCTATTTCTTAAGGACATGACTTTCACATATAGTTAATTTTGCTGTAGATAGATTTTAGGTCTGCCACTTCTTCTTTTGTACTCCACTTGTCCAGTTTCCTCCAGTTTTTAAGAACACACTGCACACTATGCTGAGATATGACAAATCAATTCTTTGGGAATCATGCTGTTAGTGCAAAAATACTATGCCTATCAAACTGGGTCATCTTTGGCATTTCTCATAGATTGAACCAAAGACATGGGAAGAAATGTGTTTTTGGCTGCTAGTAACCAAGTGCCTAAAGATAAACCTCTAATTGGTTCTTTCCTAAGTTGTCTGTTATGTGTAGACACAACACTGTTTCATCCCTCATGTTAGGCGCCTTATTAATTCTTGAATTACACATAGGTCAATGCTAAAAGTCTTAACAAACAAAACAATATTCCTTTAAAATTGGTCTTTTACAAGGACTGGACAAAAGGAGTGATAATGCAGCTGATGTCCAAAGAAAACTTTGAAGACCTTCAGAAAGCCTGATGAACTATTGCTCAAGACTGCTTTAAAAATGACAAGAAACTCCGGCTCCTTGAAAGTAAAATATGAAGAAATAAATGGTGGCTCAATACTTTTGCACAACACTGTACATACTGTACTTAAAACTTTTATATTTTGACATGTCCTTTAGCAGGGAAGTTTTTGTTAGTTATTTTGTATCGATACATACACACAAAAAATGATTCACAGTAATTATGTTCATATGATCAGAAAATTTAACTATTATGAATTCCTATAGTTATAAAATCCACATTAAAATAAATATGCCACATATTTTCTTTGGAACAATGTCACATTTACATGCATACATATGCATGCCTGTTTTAAAATTCCATTAGCCAATTAGAAACATACATTTTTCTTAAATAAAATATTATATTATATAATATCAGTGTGGGATAATTCAAATGCTAAGATTCATGTTTAAAATTACCCTGCTAAACCTAAAAGAATGTTCACTTCCTCAGTATGTGGTGTCCTCAGACTTCAAAACTCAAATTCAGATCACACTAAGGGGCTCTCCCCTTTTCAGAATCTGCCCTATGAGTAATCATCATAAGACACCAACACACTCACTGCCAGCTGTTTACAAATATAAAACACAATCAGATTTCACGAGTATTCAAGCACTTGATGCTGTCCAACCTCATCAGATTTCTGTGTTTTTTCATCTGTCTTTCTGTCATTTATCTTTCTCTGTATCTCAGTGCTGTCTCTCTCTGTCCTACAAGGCGGGGCAACAAGGGCAAATATAGACTGCTGTTACATCACAAGCAGATAGCTGGCATTTCTGCCCTGCCAGCGATGTCTGTCATCAGATAACAAGCACAAAAATACACACAAAATACATTTACAGACGGCCATCTCCTTAATAAAGAAATGGCCTCTTATGAATTATTAGTATTTAGGGGTTGGGAACGCATACTGTAACTGAGAGCATCGTGTTAATTTGCAGCTCAAATCAGAGCTAAAAGGGAGTTTTGTGAAGCTCACTCAGACACCATGACTAATTTTAAGAAAATCATTATTTTTATTTTTTCTGGAAAACACTGTACTGATGAGAATATCAGTTCTGGAAAGCACCTATTTAACCGAAGACAAAAAGATGCTGTTAATCCAAAGTACTGTCTAATCAGTAAAGAAATATGTGGTTGTTTATGAGAATCTATTTAGGTACCTTCCATTAATGAGGTCATTTATTACGGCTTAGGTTCTTGGGACAGCATGAAACTCAGGTACTTCCGCAAAGTTAGAAATGGAATAAATTCAAGAATCTGTGGTTTTGCTTGTTATTCAACGCAGTCGTGTCAGTGCACCTTGCTAAGATGTTCCTATATGTGTGCATATGTCTATACTGTAATCATATCGTATGTACCTTGAAGCAGGAGGCCCTGTACAGCAGCTGCACCACATGGCCTATGCTGGTTTTGGAGGCCTGGGGGAACCGAGCCTCAAGCTTCTGGACTACAAACAAAACCAGCACCTTCCTAGATAGAGCTGAACCATCCTCCAGAGCCAGTAATACTAGCTTCAGTGCATCTTCTTGCATAGCTGATTAAGAAGAGTGATGCAGAGATAGAGAAAATAACAGCAAAAGATGGAAATGAAAGGGTAAGTCAGAAAGAAAGTAGCAGAATATGAAGAGGAAGTGAGGAGAGAATGAGAGAATACTAGTCAGCATAAATGCATTCAGTCACAGGGAGCATGTATATGCATGTCAACACTGCAGACAATATGTATTCTAATTTTCTACACTGATCAAATAAAGACTGAACAACAGACAACTCAATTTCTAACAAACAAAGGTTTTTGAGACTAGGTGTCCTCAGACTTATAAATGAACTCATTCTGTTATCATGATGGGAAAACTTTCCCAGTCAGAATCTGCCCTATGAGTAATCATCACAGGACACCGGGTTCCAGCACCAGCAGTGAGCTTCATGCGATAATTTAAAACTGTTCTGGACACAATGAGTCCAATCACTTGGAAAACTTGAAAGGGTGACAAAATTTTGAGGTCTAACAGGATAACGCACCTCTTTCTTCTTTTATCTTTAAAATTTTCCCTGTTGAATAAGTTAAACGGAACTCTTTAATTGCATTTTCTAAATTCACAACATAAGGCACCACCTTATGTTCAATTTATCAAATCTTTAACCAGTAATGGTTGCAAGACAATATCCAAATGTTTAATCTTAGGTTTAACTCAGAACAGTCTAATGCTGATGCATATAATAACCACTGTAATTTAACGGTGATACACAAACTTCCAGGTATTACATAAGGCATGCTTACCAGGCCCCAGAAACTGGCAGCCACGTGCCCTCACCGCAGCCCAGAGGTTGGCAGAGAGCTGCTGAGGGTTCTGGTGCTGCAGGATGAGCTCAGTAACTGTCCGTTCCCCCAGAGACCGGCCTGCCCGAACCGCCCGCACACGACCCTCTTCTTCCACCAGCTGGCAGTTCACCAAGGTCACCAGCTTCCTCTGCATGGGTCTACTGAGCACGCTTGGACTCAGGTTTGCTACACCTGTATTAAGTGACAGTCATGAAGTCAAACCAGTTTCCTCTAAAGCCAAATTTTAATTTCATAGCCTTGGTCTCAACTGAATATCTAATAAAAAGCAGTTAAATAGAGGATCTTTACCCTCCTACACAAAAAAAAAACAGCAAAGCAGAAAGTCTTACGATCAGATTTCTTCTGTAGGTGGATTCAAAGCCCTTTTTTAAAGGTTCTTCAAGCATCTAACCTCCCACCAAACTCTTCTTTTTATGTTTCTTCGGAAACCAGATTTATTAGCAAATGATAAGCACTGCCACAGTAAACACGTCTGTTTTAGTAATAAAAATCTTTCTTATATGGTTATGGAGAGAAAAGAATGTTCCTTCAGTCTCATGAAAGCACAGAAGCTTCCAGCATCATCAGAAGTGTGAGAAGTATCAATGCCAAGTTACACAGGCAGCTCAACTGCAGCCCCCGCACACTGAATATGAGGAGCTTAATTCTTTTTCTCAAATGTCCAAATGTACCATAAAAAGCACACATGCAATACCTTTTGCCCCACTGATAGGTTTTAGGTAGAGAGCCAGCTCTTCTACACACACCCTGCAGACCTCATAGTGTTCAACCTCTGCTGCACTGCTCAAACTCACAGGTTGAACATCAGGGACCTAATGTAGCAAACACAAACACAGAATACATGTAAATGCATAAAGTGTTTACTTTTTCTTCACCAGGACCATGTCTCAGTCCCTCCTATAAACAGGACTTCTCGCTTTTGGCCTCACCTGAGCACCAACCAGCTGCAGCAGGGCGCAGTTGACCGGCAGCAGGTCGATGTCAGTGCTGATCGGTGTCTGATCAAAAGGGCAGGCCTTGCGGTGCAGTTTGTGTAGGCAGGTCTTACACACCGTATGGGAGCATCCCAGACTGATGGGCTGGTGGCCACTGCTGTCAAATTCATTGTAGCAGATGGGACAGGACAGGAATTCTGTCCACTGGGCCGCCTGCACTGGCATCCTGCCACCACACCACCGAGACAGGCGATGCTGAGCTCAGGTGGAATGCATGTCAACGACCCCCAACAACAGCACCTGCTCACCAGTGCCAACGATGACTGTGAGGAACAGAACATAAAGACATATATTAGCAATTTACGTAACAATTAACTTGCTCTTAATTACCCCGATTTAACTATGGCTGACTGTGAAGCATTCATAACTGGATCCAAGTACATAATCAAAAAAGTGCTGGGTTGTTGCTGATTCATAAATTATCTCACTGTGGCATTGTGCGGCTCATTTGAACTGTTGTGCATTGAGTCCAGCAGACACAGAAGCAGGGTTAATATTTGAGTTTTATCAAGCACAATGTGCAAGTACAAAGACAGCACATTTGTGTCATAAAAGTTTATTATTTATTTAGTCTAATGTGGACAATAAAAGTGCTCACCCTGTTAAAAGAAGTAGCTGCCAAATTCCCAACACACACACTGCAATAAATGGCACTTCCTTGGTGTGAACAGTTTGAAGTCCAGGTCTATATTTCACTTGCCTCATTATAAACATAACAACAAGCAAGTCAAACAGATGAGAACAATAAAAGCAAGTAGAAAAGAGACTTTTATAGCATTTGTGAGCAGCTTTGTTTTCTAAATCAAGAGACTTCTGAACAGAGCATTGTAATAATGTAAAAGGTAAACTATAGTTTATTAGTGAAGAACCCCAAAATCAGCCATCAGTCATTCAGAATGGCTTCCACTTTGCTCTTTAAAGCATACTGTACCTTCACTTGTCTTATGAAGGCTAAACTCGTGTTAATTCTGCATGAGAACATCAGTGTGCAAACAACTGATAAACACAGACAGTTATGCAGATAGAGCTGAATAATGCCAGGATCCTCTCTGGGGGGAGGTTTGCACACCACTGTCTTTGTTTATGTTAAATGTTCCCAAACATCTTTTACAACCAACTGTCTTTTTTTTTCTGTAAGGACAATTTCTAAGCCTGACCTCCATACAAAGACACACTGAGTATCATCAAGTTAACCACCACATGGATTGGGAGTTAAACAACAAATATGTATGTACCAGCATTAATGTGTTTCAAGAGTTATTCATTTTACTCTTACATACCTTAATTATAGATTTTTAAATATATTTAAATCGCAAACCCAAATAATTAGAACTAAGTTGTAAGCCCTGGTCAAGAGCTGAGTCAATATGACAAAATACAAAACATTACATATTCATATAACATTACTGTTTGATTAAAACATTATTGTGAGTCACTGGAAGAGTCCAACTTGGCTAAATTTATTGACTATATAGCATGAGAAAAGATGAAAACTATTCATTTTATATCCCTAAAAGTGGATGTAAATCTTTTCTGTTTTACATTTAAAGTGGGTGTTATTTATATGCAGTACACTTGGTATATTTAAGTGATGTTATGACTAATCCAAAACTACAGTTAAAGTTTTGGATGGCAAAATAAACCTATTATCAGAAGACATTGGTGTTACAGTTGAACAAAACATCCATTCATGCATTTTCTCAGCTGTTTTTCTAACCTGGGTTCAGTAGAGCCAAGCTGGGAGAGGTGGGGTGCACGCTCCACAGGTGTCCAGCCCATCACAGAGCAAACACAGAACTACACATCAATGCCTATGCCAATTTAGAATCAAATAACAAGCACACATGCAAATTTCTTATCACCTTGTCTACAAGCCTGTTCATGACTAAACTTCTACACAACGTAGGACACTGGCCTTTTGCATGCTACCTGATGCATCATACCATTAACCAAACGCAAAACCTTTCACAAACATAAAAAAAAAAACACAAGATCTTTCTGTCTCCATTATGCAAAAAAAAAAAAAAATTGGACATTACCTCCATACAGCGAGCACCTGTTGCATTCAAAATCTGTTACATCTGTTCAAACTACTCACCAAAGCAACAGCTGGTACCCTCACAGCGAAGCTACCACAAAAAAACAAAAAACGGAAACCTAATCTACTCAAACGGATTTAGAGACACGGTAAAATAACTTCAACACTCACATATTGAGTGGAAGAGACCAGAAGATTAGAGAGAGAACAAAGCGCCTCAGTTAACTGGTTAGACCAGTTCTGGCGTGCATGAGCAGCTACTGTATGCACCGAGTATCAGACTTAGAAAGAAATATTAACTAAACACAAGCGCCAGAGCCAAAACATGTCAGGGAATACATCTCCCCTATTTTTTCCAGACTTCTTTCGAGCTCAGTGAATAAACGTGCCTTTTAACGACGGGAACTTTCTAACAGAGAAATTCAAATGGAAAGAGGAACTGCGCGCATTACGCACATGTTGTCTCCCGCATTAAAAAAATACATATATACCCAAACCGTCGCCATGAACTGCAAGTTAACGTATTCCATATCGCATGCATGGCAGCGTGCCAGATACACTGCAAAACAACATCATACACACCTTCTTAACTCTCCACCACCCGCGTTTGCAGCGCTTTCTCCTTGGCCGCGTGGACAGCTCCGCTCTGTCCTCGCGCGTCATATTTCCTTCCGCGAGAAACCCAAATATAACACAGGTTACAGCTATTGTAGCCCACAGAGTGCTCAACCCTGGTCTGGGGAAGAATGAGGTAACACTCATGTGATGAGACGACTTCGGGGGGCTTTTGGAAGATGGAGGAGGTGGGGAGTTTCACCCCGGCGCATGAGCCCGATAAAACTCTTTCTCTCAGTGCTCGCAGATTAGGGAGTGGTGCAAACTCTGGGGGCAGCTGTTAACCGTGATTCAGTGGCTGTAGTCACGTTGACAGCCACCTGTCTCTTTTCTGAGAAATTGCTACTCCCTCATTTTATAATGCAGAAGAAGAAGGAGGAGGAAGAAGAAGCCTGGCCAAAGGTGGAGCTCTAACCCTTTCGGTGTCTGAGTGCAGACATTTTTCCTGCATATGTTGCTCCTCCATGCAAGTGTACACTATCATACCACTTTTAGATTATTAAGCATGAGTACCTCACATCACAAGGTGGGGGGCAAAAATATCACAATGTACACAAGAATTTCATTTCTTGCATGAATGGATCACTGCCTTATTTAGGCAAGCATGGCACACACACACAAAAGCCCACACATTCATGAATACTTCTAGTCTTGTGACAGAAAGAAGGGGTGTGCAAAATTACAGCAGACAACAACTTCCTCATCAAGGTCCTCTGCTCTTCTGATTATTCTAAAACAAGGAAATTAACCTTTGAGTAATGATTTTTGATCTTCCACACATGCCTTTCCTTTATACTGAGATGTCACTTGAGCATGTGACATTTTGAAGAGCATCAGTAGAGTTGCATCACATTAAATGTACATTTTTAATAGCATCGATGTAAGTGAGGATGCTAAAATTGTAAAAGGAGAGCTTTGGAGGGCAAAGCAAGTTTTGTTGTAGGAAGACTGCTGAGCTACCCACTCTGCTGAGCAGAGGATGAGAAGTACATTGTGTCTTTACAGCCAACAGTTGGCAAGCTATCATCTGGCTGTGAGTCCTCGCTTGGACCCCTCTGGGTAAGGGAGGGCATCTGGAGTTTCATTTGGCATGTCTCAGAGAGACACACACACACACACAAAAAGAATGTCTTCAGAGAGTGTTTTTCAGAACTTGAAGACAGAATACATTTACACCAGGGTGACATTTAGCCTATACTCACTTTTCTAGGGTTTTTGGTAAATTAACACTTTAGAGACTTGTGATCAGATTAGGGCTGGGTTGACGTCAGTGCAAAAGTTGATGTTCTCGAAATTGATGCTCTTCAAAATGTCATGCCAGGAGTAAATATTTTCACATAACTATAGTATTATGAATAACAGGCATTTTTGATGTCATTTTTTGCCACATTTCTTGGTTTTCCTTACAACTTAATGTTGTTGCTGAAAACAGCAGCACAACTGAAAGGAAAAGCGGAAGGAAGCAGCATTCAGCAGA
Source organism: Etroplus canarensis (assembly GCA_015106775.1). Lineage (NCBI taxonomy): Eukaryota > Metazoa > Chordata > Actinopteri > Cichliformes > Cichlidae > Etroplus > Etroplus canarensis. The sequence continues at coordinate 33,366 of VUQH01089203.1, read as the reverse complement.
CACCCAATAAGACTTCGATCCAAGCAAAACACTCCCACTAGACACAGGGATTATGTCATAGCTGGAGTAAGAGCTAAGAGGCATGTAGTAACAATGGATGGGTGAATCTGATATAAAGACCTCACACCTTGTGTGTATGTGTGTCTGTTGCCGCCAGTAATTCCTGAATGTGTTGTGTCATGATTTTTTCACTTAGACTCCAGCTTAAGTATTTTTTGTAGGCCCAGTGGGGTGAGGTGGCATAGTTACCTCTACTGTACCCCTGTTTTTGCAGAGCGATCCATCATTAACAGCAGTACTATTCTGTGTATAAAGATAGCAACTAATGCATGGTGTGCAAAGCGAAACATTTGAATTTCAAGACCATTTTAAGCCAAATATCACACAGTTTATGTGAAGCTGAAAGAGGCTTTATAAGCTGTTATGCTGTGTTTAAAAATGTAATCTAAAATTGTTTCTGACAACTAAAACTTTGGGGGCCTCCTTGTGGCTTTGAAGTCCAGGAGACACAAACACATACAAATGTAATATCCCTGTGCCAATTCTGACAAGATGTATTTAGATACTTGCCATCCCCTTATCTGTGAATCCATGTTTCATACATGAAGGATTCATGATACAGTACTACCACAATACATTACCCCTCATAATGATGCTATCAGGACACAGCAATTATGTGATACATTGCAATATCTTCGTAACTTGAGGTGAAATAAATAGCCCAAAATAGGCAAAAAGTGATAATTATATGTATTTCTCCACCGCACTGTGGCCTCAGTGTCTGTGTGCACTCATTAAGGTAGCACATTGGCTCAGGGATTACCACTGTTGCCTCACAGCAAGTGGGTCATAAGTTACAACCCAGTTAGGAATGTTTTGTGTGAAATTTGCATGTTTTCTCCATACAGGCTTTCTTTCAGGACCTCTGGTTTCTTTTCCATTTAAAACATGCCAGGTTAATGTTGCCAGAATTGTGCCTCATTCCACCCCCTGTTATTTTTGTCTTTTTTACCACAACGTAACTTGGCAGGGAATCAGTTTTTAATGCCAGCATGTTTTAAATATCAGTACAGTATTTGGCACCAGCATACCGATAATGTATTGCATTATGATACTGCATTGCGACTTATTGGTGAATCAATTCATACTGTCAAATAAAGGCAGAAGATGTTAAAAAATAAGCTATGCAAGACATCTGAAGATTGGCACTATCCCGTAACAGCCATAAGGACTCAACGTGTGGCTATAAAGGCATTCGTCATTTCTTGTGCTCCTGTCATTCCAGAAGTTTTAATGTTACACATGCACAAGCATACATACACACTGAGGTATATATTAAGGAATTCATGGGTGTACAAACACAACAAACAAACAAAGCCACAGAGCCTGAGCTGAACCTAAAGTACAGTACTGTTGAGTTATTTGAGGCCTACCAGCACCTTCTCTGTGACAGTAAACCAAGAGCATTCCAGGTAGTGTGTGCATATGTGCAACAATATGCACATAACCACATGCTCTGTTACTGTATCAACGCTCGAGACACAAATGCACACCTCAACACTCAAGAACATTGCCACAAAGCACTGACACAGTAGTTCTTACAAGTCTCATTCTGCGATTTAAAAAGTGCAATTTGGTCATCGTCACCACTCCTGTTGATTCATATTTAAAGCCTGAGAAAAGTGTACACGTATTATTTGAAAAAGGTTAAATATTTTTCAGTACACATGACTTTTATTGCTTTCATAAATGTGCTATTGACCTTTCAAATTCCTTCCCACAAATATCACAACCAGAACTTTAACATGCAGTCATCTGAAGAGCCATCAACACAGCCTCTAAACAAAACAAGACTGAAACTTCACACCCACAATACTACTGCCAAAAAAACAACTAAAATCTTTATCGCTAAATCTCTAGTCCAAGTGTGCTAAAATCATGAATAGTAAAATCTCAGTTCATAGGAATGAAAACTTTCTAACTGAGTAGTTTAGGGAACAACACCTCTGGGCTTTAAAGTGGAAACAATGAATGCAAAGACAGTCAGCAGATAAATGAAGAACATTAAGTTAAACTTTAACAGTGAGAAATGACAGTGCTTAGTAATTGTTTACAAGGCTCTCTGCAGGAACACAAAATCCAATCCACAGCACAGCAACTACAAAACTCTGATGCACCTAGAAATCTGTATCAAAAAAACACAACATAAAACCGCACAATATAGTGACATAACTATACAAACCGTTTTGAATGTTGCATTAAGTCATAACAGTGCTGAGGGAGTGTTCTCACGGTGTTATTGATTCATTTATTACGTTTAGTACACTTGTTTCACAGTGTCTCCTCGCTTGTTTTTCAGTGTACAGTGGGGGTATGTGGGCTCGTGTGATTACTTATTCATTATGCCTGTCATCAGTGTGTGGGGGTAGTGTCTGCATGGGAGGCAGAGCACTCATGCAGCTCACAAGCTGCTGTTTTATACACCACACACACACACACACACACACATGCAACACACATGCAACACGCATGCACACTGCAGCTCAGGCCTCTTTTATTTTGGCTGTGATTTATGTCTGCAGTTACAGGAGCCCACTAAAGGTTATGCAATCCTAGCGAACCCTCAGTTTGTTGCACCTTTGGTTAATAATGTTAGAACAGGAGCGGGTTATACAGTAACCTCCTACAGGGGAGGCTGCTGCTGCTGCTGCTGCTGCTGCATGCGTAAACTTTATGATGACAGGGATGAGGGCAGCAGTAAATAATGTGCAACACCTGAACTTGGAAGCGGCTCTGCTGAGGCTCATGAGCCGCACTCTCAGCACCAGTATACATTTCACATTTGGTTGGAAGCCAGTATTAACCAGTCCCCACCATTACGGCAGCACATCTAGTTTCATATTGCTTTAACTCTCTCTAGAAAAAAAAACAACCCTTGTTTGCATTCGCAGCTGACTCAACTACGGTCACTTCATTCCAAGTGCAACCCGCCTCCTTTATAACACCAGCGCCAGTTGTGGAAATTAAAGCGCCGGTATTGGTTATTAGGCAAATTATATAATTTCTCATTTTACGAGCCGCGATACAATCTCTCATTTTAAGGCGAGTTTTAAAAAACATGCTATCAGCCCCAATATTTCATACAAAACAACATCTAAGCAGCGGGAGAAAGTAGCGCGCACCTCTGGATAAGTCACTTACCTTACGCGCTACACCGGAGCCCCGGAATAAACATATTCACAGACATCCACATGAACATGCCTTCAAAATAAAAATAAAAAATAATCTTCATCAGTTGCAAAACAAGCGCACCACAAGCATGATTTCGGAGGCGACATTCATACGGCACGGCAGTGCAAGGCAGGTGCCTCAGTCCGGTTTTAATCCGCTGCCCCTCTTTTGGAGCGTACGTGACCGCGGCGCTCACTCGGCTCAGGTACGGCGAGCTTCTCGCCCTCCGCTTCACAAGCCAACGCTGAGAGATGATGGTGGTATCGCTCCGCGGGTGACGGTGCCCCCAAACCGCGCCGCACAGGAAGAGAGCTGCCGCACGGCTACGCGTCACGCATACTCCTCCCGAGACGCGATTTTTTTTTCTATCCGCCCCGCGATTCGCCTTAAAATGCCGGGTTCGTAGCCGCGAAGAGCAGTGCGATGCAATGGCACTATTTTAATGTTGTGAGCAAGGATAAAAAGATGTAAAGGGGCAAGCCGGAACAAGCCGCTTTTCGAGGCGTGGGCTGCCTGGTTTTAAAGGAACAGACCGACGAGAGGCAGGGCGGCGGAGGATGCGCATCGACAAGTGCGCCTTTGAAGAGGAAGTTCACAACCATGAAAACCCAAGCAGTTCCCTCTTGCAGTTGCAGACCTCTTCATAGAACTGGAGCAGCGGAAGAAAAAAGCATGCTAACTTTATTGTCTTTAGTGTTACAAAAGCTTCTCTTAAACTCCAGACGTTTTCACATTAACTGTCTATGTCTAAAATATGATCAGTTTATTTTATATTTTTTCTCCTGCATATTTACTTCATAGTTTATAATGGACTTACTCTTGAATATCAGTAGAATTTTACATTCTTATTGGCCACATTGCTGCCATTGTTTATATCTGAATCACACTGTTGTAATAGCTCAGGCTTTTCCCTCAGTGAGCTGCTATTCACTACAGGAGAGGTGAGCCTACTCATTATGATTCATCCTGGAGGACTAAATCTGTTCTCAAACAGGTTTGAGCTGTAAACATGTTTTATATACAGAATAAAAGGTACGGAGTCAAATCTTCTTCTCGGGTCAGAAATTTCTTGTAGCACCAAGTTTTGTAGGCTGAAACCTTTATATGCTATTTGCTGTTAAGCAAAATCTTTCCAGGATGTTTTTTGTACGTTTTCCAAACTAAATGTATAATGTTTAACACCATAATAAAACAAACACAGTATTGTAGTGGCACAGTTGTGATATAATAATACCTTTTAAAGGTACTCTCCCTTTTAAGGATGCATTAGGTACTATTAAACAACAGAAAGCTATAGTCAGTTGATTTTTTTGTTGAGAAGAACTGCAGTACTATTTATTACCTTGCTGGTTGTAGAAAATAAAAGGTAAAACTCTAAAAAATATTAAAAAACAGTTGTTTAAAAGCTTGTTATATTGTAAGGTAAAGATTCCAACAATCAGATAATCCCCTAAAAGCAAGCACTTGGGTAAGATGGGGGAAGACCTCCCTTTTAACAGGAAGAAACCTCTGGTAGAAGGAGGGGTAGTCACAGGGTTAGGGGAAAGAGAACACAGAAAAGAAGAGACAAGAGAGCAATGACGAATAAACAACAAACAGGACAAAACATGAACTATGGTAGAGAGCAAACAATGATATGGGATAGTGGGATCAGTGTCACCCAATCCAGCTCTACCTATAAAACTTCTGAAAAATTAAATTTTTAAGCTTAATCTTAAAAGTACAGAGGGTGTCTGTCTCCCGAATACAAACCAGGAGCTGATTCCACGTGAAAGGAGCCTGATAGCTGAAGGCTCTGCCTCCAGCTCTACTTTTGGAAACTCGGAAGCACACGTAAGCCACACTCTGAAAGCAAAGTGCTCTGTTTGAATAATATGACATGATGTATTTCACATATGATCAGACCTGGTCACTCAGGACTTTGTGAGAAGAAGAATTTTAAATTCATTTCTGGATTTAACGGGGAGCCAGTGAAAATTGTTATTACTCTCAGAGCTAAGGGCTTTTAAGAGACATTTTAAAACAGCCTGATAAGTAATTACAATAGTCCATTTTAGAAGCATCAAATGCATGAACTAGTCTGTCAGCATTACACTGAGACAGGACATTTCAATTCATTTCGGACAATTTTGAAAATCTTACACAGATGAAAGAAATCAGTCCTACCTATCTGAAATACAAATCCTCCAACAGTAGTACAATAGGTCAAGATAATACCATGATAATTTTGCATAACAATGGCATCAGACCCAGCAAACAGCCCTGCAGAACTCTATGACTTACTTTGTGTGTGAGGAAGACTCCTTACTTAGATAAACAAATTGGAATGTATCCGATAGATGACTTGTTGCTCTAGCAGCAGACTCATCCCACAGAAACTCATTCATACCTGTCATCAAACTTTACAACTCCTCACTATGACACATGGACTATTTTACTTGCCTTATCGTTATATACTGTATATTGTATTGCTAAGTTTAGAGTATTAAAACTTTGACACAAAGATTTTTAATATTATATATAGTCATATACACTTGTATATTCACATTCTCATTTACTCATTTCTGTATTTCATTCATCTATATCTAACTGTGAAAATGTAATAATGATGCAATTCTGACTTATGATCAAACCACTCCTACCTGTGGCTAAGAAACTTTACAGCTCCTCCCCTTGATAACTGGACTATTCCCTACTGCTATAATGTGCACATACTGTAAATAGTATTGCTCAACCTTGAACTACCTATGCTACACACTGGACTCTATGCATATAGGGTTTTTTATATATTTTATCTTCTTATCTGTACTCCTAGCTTTCATATTAATATTTATATATACTTAACGGAGTGTCTGTAATGCAAGCTGTTTCCCCTGGGATTAATAAAGTATTCTGATTCTGATTCAGATATGATTCAAGCCAGTTTAAGACATTTGCTTTAGTCTCAATCAGGCATTCTAGTCTACGTAGTAAAATGCTAAAATAGATGGTATTTAATGCTACACTGAGATCTAGCAGGACAAACAGAGAGGCAAGTGCAAGGAAAACAATATTCACTTAATTCTCCCAGTTTTCCATTGATATACACAAAACATCTCTTGTGCAATGAAACTGTGGTGTTACCAGTGATCATACTGAAGATGAGACAAATGCTGACAGTCTATAAAAATGTATGTGGCCATCACTGCATCTGAGAAAACAGTGGAGCAATTATTCTTTGGCTCCTTCTTGTTGCTTTGTGTCCAGTTTGTCACATGACCGTGCCACCTTATTTTATGCTACATCAAAATGGCGTGATGATAATTAGCAAAACAATTTAATGGATGTGAGCAGCAACATCATTGTGTTTGTGCATTTAAACTTATCTGAAGCTTTCAAGTGACCAAAGTTTTATTCAAAGTGCATGCATTAAAGGGGGATACATTTCACAGCACAGTAAAACAAATCATTCACTTAAAATGCCAGTTTCAAAACTTGCAAAAGAATAATTTATATGTGTACTACAAACCCTATGAACATAACACTTTCCTTTCCATTACCATCACTTTCAGTGTCTTACATTTTAATAACAAGATTATTCTTCTTTCTTAATATTTAGCAAAGAAAAAAGATAACTCTGGGGATCCAGACTGGTCCTGTCATAGATATCGCAACACTGGATGGCTTTAATGAAAATAAATATTCCTAGACAGACATTTATGGTGTCCAGGAAATTATTCCAACTCTAACTTTTGTGATCCTTCAACTTTTCTTTGCTGATAGCTGCTGAATAGGATGTGATTTTTTTTTTTTTTTTACAGATATCCAAATCATACTCAGACAGTTAATTAGGGTTAGAAATTGCAAGATCTTCTGTTATTTGGAACAGATTCTGTATGGAAGTACCTGCTAAAATGCTTATGGTAAACATAGATTAGAGTTTGCATTGCCACTGTAGAAATGTTATGCCCCCTAGATGCCTTTTACTGTTCCTGCCTTGTGGCTTATCTTGATGTCTTGCCAGAATGTGGGCACTAGTGTATGAAACCCAGCCTTCTCTGGTTTAATCATCATTTCTTAAAATCATAAATACTTTTGTTACTCTTTCCATGCCTGTCAATGTATCTACCATCACTCCTCCATCCTCCTTGTTGCCTTCATCATCCCTACAGTTTACCTCTTTGCCCCTCATTCATAATGGAAATGCTCCAAAAGCCACACAGACTGATTTTGAGTATGTGTGTTTATCTGTGCAATGGTGCACGGAAATACATGAGCATGCATGTATTTTGACCTACTTCATAGAGACAATAGTGGAGGCTCTTGATGTTGAATTTTCATCACATGATGATTCATTTCATTACACATAAATGTCTGTTTATGTTCGTCTGCTGTTGCTCAACTATAACTCACAAGGTCACTGTTTTAAGAACAGTGTTTTTATCAGAGTAAGATACGGGTATCTATTTGTGTACTTTTATGCAAGTGAAAGTAGGTGGATGCATGCTCGCTTAATACCTTCACATATAATTTTTGTGTTCTTTGTCTTTCTTGTCACAGTCAAAAACACATTTCCATGAATTTCTCTACTGAATACACACCAAAACCATACATTCATTGTTTGCCTGCGCACAGAACCAGTGGTGTGTCAGACACCCACTGGCTAGTGTTTCATTCAGCAAGATGAGTGACGATGACATTTCTGGGTCAAAAGGATAGCTGAAGGATAAAAAGAGACATGTGCGAGGAGAGGATGGAGTGAGAGAGCATGGAAACCCTCTCTGCCAGGCGGGAGAATCCACTTGCCGAGTCATGCTCAGTGAGCTGCACACAGTTTCAGAGGGGTCAAATGGTGAAGCAGTTGCTTTTCTATGAGCTCCTCCTGTCTGTGGTCTTTCAAAACAGTAAAGGCTGTTATATTTCAGTAATTAAAGACGTGTCACATCAGTTTTATTAAAGCTTCATTAAACACTTTCACTCTTACAGCTTACATAGTCTAGCTTACTTTCTTAGTAGAGCACAATAATCTTTGGTTCAACAGGAAACACTGGCAGACATTTATGCAAACTTAGAAATGCTGATTGTCAGCCTGTGTGATGGAAGGAACTTGTGAAAAAGCATTAGCTCAAATGTTTTTTAAATAATCACTATTATATTTTTGTCATTCAGTGCATGAAACAAAGAAATACAGTACTGTGCAAATGTCTTAATCTAGCCCTTATTTCTTTATATTTCACAAGGATTCACAAGGAAAACGGGAAATAGGTGCAACAGTTTGAAGAATGTGCAAACATAAATGGAAATACAATACATAAGGCAAAAACAGAGTTTGTACAATTATAACTAGTCTGAAACTCAGTATTTGGTTTGACCACCTTTATTCTTCAGCATACTCTAAACTTGCTTAGTGTCCCCGGTAGCGTAGTGGTTTGGGCATTTGCCGTAAAAGCATAAGGTCCCTGATTTAATCCTGGGTGGGGAGACAAGTCTCTCTCACCACAGCAGATTGTGCCAGGAAGGGCATCTGGTATAAATCTCTGCCAAATTACCAAGGTGGTTTACTCTGCTGTGGCAACCCCTTGGGGGAGAATACAAGGGAGCAGCTGAAAGGTACACATAGTCTAAACTTGCTTAAGAGAGTTTTCTTGTAATTTCTTTAAGTAGACTTCAGGAATAGTTCTAATGAGGTCTAGGCTCTGGGGAACTCAAGCCATGACTGATAATGTTCCATTGTGTGTTTTTCTGACCAGGTAGGCATTTACTACATTGGCAGTGTGTTTGAGATCATTGTCATGCTGAAAAATAAAGCTGATGCTTATCAGATGATATTACATAGTGGATCAAAATCTGACAGTACTTTTCCACATTCATAATTCCATCGATCTTGACAAGATCCCAACATCACTGGCTGAAATGCAGCCCCAGACCATGACATAGTCTCCATCTGATTTTACAGATGGCTGCAGATAATCACTGTTGTACCTCTTTCCTGACCTCCTCTGTACACATTGACCACAATTTGAACCAAAATTTCAAATTTTCAGGTCAGTTCTTGTGTAATTTGGCATACCTCAGCCCTTCCTCTGTTTCCCTTCCATTGAGGCATCTCTGATAAGGTTTGAGTGATGGATCAACTGAAGGGCCAGATGCATCTCTCATGTCTTGTGTCAGGTCTTTGCCGAATTTTTTCCTATTTCTTAAGGGCATGACTTTCAGAGACCGTTAATCTTTTGCTGATAGTATTTTTAGGCCTGGCGCTTCTTCTTTTGACCTTCACTTGTCCAATTGTTCAATTTTTTAAGGAAGGTCAGCTAAAAGGACTAGACAGAAAATAAGTAAAAAAGCAGCCGATGTTCAAAGAAAAACATTAAAAGACCTTCAGAAAGCCTATTGTTGAAAAACATTTTCAAAAATTACAAGAAAGTCTGGCTCCTTGGAAGCAAAATTAAAAGAAATGCTCAGGACTTTTGCACAGCACTGTAGGTTTGGCATGACCCAAAATATGGAGGACCAAATCTGCCAAAGTTTGCTCCATCACACACTTTGAATCACAGCCCCTCTCATTTGCACGCTGAAAGCACCTTTGGCGGCTATGTTGTATTTCCCCAAGTGGTCACCACAACAGATGAATCCACATAGATAATTTGACAGATTTAGATCCCCTTCCTGATGCAATCCTCCCATTGTGGAAGAGGCTCGTGACTCCACCTGGACTCAAACCAGGGATATTTTGTGCAAGGAAAATGTGTAAACTACTTCACTACAGAGGCACTTAAGCAGAAAAAAGAAGACATACAGAAATAGATATGTTTGAGGAAATAAATGAATGGGGGAAGTGCAAAGTGAATATAATACACATTAAAAACCAAATTTAACAATGTATAATAAATGAAAGAATGAAAAAGAATAAATACAGTTACTAAAGTTACTTTAAATGTTTTTTTTGGTGCATTTTAAGTTGTCATCTATTTATTTATATACAACACCAACAGCATTAACATAACTAAGAATCATGCTAAATTGGCTACTTCAATGGCAAATACAGCCTCCTCCTCCTCCACCTTTTGCAGCCTATTCTTACTATAACTCTCCCTCAGGTGGCACCAGAGGCCTGATTTTTGTACAATGAGCACAGCATTTTATACTCAAGGGGCCTTTTCCGCTATGTGGAGATTGAAGTGGTCTTGTAGTGTGGCCTTCTGGGTAAATGTCATGTGGCACAGAGGGCATCTGAAAGGCTTGATACTAGTGTGGACCCCTATATGGCGAGTCAGGTTATTCTTCTGAGAAAAGACTTTCCCACAGACCAAACAGAAATACTGTCCGTGTTCTTTTAGGTGGCCCACATAGCTCTCAAAGTGCTGAAAGACTTTGTCACACTTCCTGCACAGGTATGGCTTTTGAAACACTATGCTCTCTGATGTATCTCCAGTAAAATGACCACTAGACAGATGTGTTCTAGAGAGGCAAAACAGGTTGGAGTTCATCAGCTTTCTACCTTGTTGCAGCTGAAAATCCTCTGTTGGATCTTCAGCTTCTGGTTGACTCTTGGAGCTATCTGCCAGTTCTGCATCAACTGTAGAACTGAGCGTAGAGGATGTGGAGGAAATGAGATTGTGAAAAACTGCAGAAGAATGTAGTCTACACCTAAGAGTACCTGCAGCATGGCGAACATGAAACAATGCATTGTTTGTGTGAAACTGTGAAATATCTCCACCTTCCTCTGAATTCAAGGTGTTAAGACAACATTCTGTATCTTCAGATAACTCCACTTTAGCTTCTCTGATCTCCAGTCCTTGACTATCCACCTCAGCTTCTTGGCCGACCTTCAACCTGGAGTGAATCATGACTGTTCCAACTTCCTTGGTATTTGCTTTCTGGATGCTAGTGCTGGGTTGGGCTGCATCCCTTTCCTTCTGATTTTCAAAGCTGGAATTCCGCCAGCTGTTATTGTGCTGTTGGATTTCCACCTCTTCTGAGCGTCTACCCAGATTCAAGAAATCCAAGGTGGGACTGAGATACTGAGAGATAGCCTGGACACACTTCTCCACCACCTGGCTCATCTGGAGTACACTAGCTGCGGTCAAGTAGCTCACCAGCTCTCTCGGAGGGACCTGCTTAGCAGGAATAGATGAACCAAAAATGAAAAATAAAGACAAAGAATCAACAGTAAATAATTAAAGGGGACCTATCATGTTTCTGCATTTTCTGTTACATATTATATATTCAGCGAACGTGGCAAGAAAGTGTAGTAAGCAATTTTTCAATGGCATATATTATGCCTTTTCTTATATTCTGTCATACATATGCTGTTATAATAGCAGACATTTTAATTATGGGTAAAGTTTGTGAGGTTAACGATGTTCATGAGCCAAAAGCTCAGACTTCAGAGTGGTCTGAATGCTGAGTTTCAGTTTCAGTCTTTTCTGCTCTTGGTTCTGAATGTCATCGACAGCAAATATCTCAATTATGGTTATCTCAGCACAGAAACCCTACCCATCTGTGGCTCTGTTGTGAGAAAGTTGGCTTAAATATAAGGAGAAGTGAGCAAAAACAGCATTTTTACAAAGAATAAAAAGGCCCAGTATGAAATAAACAAGGATTATATTTTTGACTATGACTCAAGCAAAGCTACTCTGGAGTCCAAGACTAAAAATATGGAGCTGGAAAATTAGTATAATAGGTCCCCCTTAAAGTAATCTTCTACTTGTTACTTTCATCACAATTGCAAGAACAGAACTGCATTCACAACTTTTCATTGAGTACTGAAAAGACCGATTATACATTTTTAAAAAAATACAGTAAAAGGTTCTATAAATTTAGGTATATGGTTATATTCTGCTCTATAATCAAAGAAGCAGAGGATGTTTCTGTTGCACCTCTAGGAATCCGGTGTAGCAGGACAGGAGCAGTGTCTCAGCAACCTTCACACTGGAAACAACATCCACACTCATCTCTGCTCGTCCTTTATGAAGCAGGAATTGGACACGTAGGAAGTCTGAGGACGCTGCAAGCACCACTCTGTGACCTTGGAACTGGAGAGACTGGAAAGCAGAGTCCTTTGGACCCTTCAGGATGATTGTGATGTCACAAAAGCAACACTCTTCTCTCAGATCATTCATTTTGCTGAGGATGGAGTCCCCATAGTTGGACAAACTAAACTGTAGAATCTCAGGGGAGGCTGACATGATGATTTGTCTACAGTAGGAGCACAATTTTGTTATTGTGTGAATGCAAGAGCAAGACACAGAGATTTCCTTTAACATTTCATGTTCTATAAGTATGCTTTAAACAACTGTAGATAGCACCAATGTATTTCATTAAAATGCATTCTCATGTTGGGCCCTTGTCCAAATGACCAGTCATACTACACGTGTGAAATTTAAACACACTGTTCAGGCACTTCTGATGCAAGTGGATATATTTGGCCAATACAAAGCTAAGACAGCTAAATGACAGTTCCAACATAATCATTTAATATCTAGACCACACACGATGATCCAGCCCCACCTTATACTGCAGGCTCATCCCGTGATAATGGTTCCGGTGGGTGAGGAAGGATGCTTTGCTTGAACGAAAACCACTAATGACTTTGAGGGAACAGTGGCTCTCTATTCGCCTGATCCGTGACTCTTTACTGCCGTCACTGACAAGGTGATCGTCTGATTAATGGTCTACAGATGCAGGAAGATCTCGGAAGGTCTTCAGTCGCAGTGGAGCAACATCCATTCCGACTTCCAGTGGCTTTCTGCAGAGGGTGTGTGTGTGTGTGTGTGTGTGTGCGTACCGGCGTTACGTAAGAGGACGCGAATGAATTAACCATTTCAGTGCCTTTAAGCTTTCCCGTCTGTTCATTAATAAGAATAGTCCTAAAGCAGTGATGTAAGACTTTAAGGGCAAAGTGCTATTCACCAGGAAGAACAAATGCAATGAGTAAGTTCTTCATGCAATGCTGAAAACAAACCGCAAGGTGGCACTTCCTCACTTAACTTCTCTTTTTTTAGCAGCCACTGTGGGAAAGGCTTCACACATTGGGGAACTGAAAATTAAAGGTATTTGACATAGTTTCTTTTTCGAAATGACCTTTTAGTCATCAGTCGTATGCCCCCTGTGAATACCATTTGTAACGCAGCAGAGTGAAGACAGGGATTAAACTGACTGTAGCAGACCTATTATGGTCATCCTGAACGCACAGCTCTGGCCTTGGTCATAGAAGCCTTTCCCCACTTGCTGTTCAAACCCTCTGTTTGCATGGACCAGACAATCAGACGAAAGTTTGCTTAAAGGGAGAGGAGCTCAAACAGCTTGTTTCAAGCGCTTGATGAACTGAGAAGCTGCGCCCAGGGCCAGTATGAGATAAATAAAGATGATTCTGTTCTGTGAATCATGCAGAGCTAGTGTAGAGGAGTCCAAGAATGAAAATATGGATCTGAAAATGAGCATAACAGTGCCCTATTTTCTTCTTCTTTCAGCCACTCCTGTTAGGGGTCACCACAGCTGATCATCTTCCTCCATCTCACATCACTCAATCACACCAACCCTCTGCATCCATGTACCTTCTCTGTGGTCCTCCTCTTTTCCTCCTGCCAGGTAGCGCCATCTTCAGCAAGCTTTGTTCAATATATCCAATATCTGTTCACTGCACATGCGAACCATCTCAACCTTGCTTCTCTGGCTTTGTCTCCAAACCACTGAGCCTGAGCTGTCCTCTCTGATGCTCATTTCAAATCCTGTACATCCTGGTCTTCAGCTCTGCCACCTCTATCTCTGCCTCCTGTCTTTTTGCCAGGGCCACCATCTCCAAACCATACATCATAGCAGGTCAACTTATTAGGCAGAAAAGGATTATACATGTGCAGAACATTTGCATTTGTAGCCTAGTATATAAGCATGTTCTATCAAAATATCTGTTCTTTCTTAGAAAGTCTTGAGGCATGGGCTTGAAAGCCTCTGTAAAACAGGCTGAACATGAAGGTAATTATATTACGCTTGCTTGTTTGAAGGTTTATTTGGGAACCTTGGTGTTAAGCTGTAGTATGATCAGTGAAGAATCTATCTCTGTGTAAAATATGCAGTGTGTGTGGTAAGCCATGAAATGTACTTGACTGCTTTTAATAATGTGTACACAGAGTTTTGTAGTCCAGTGGTTATATGGTGCAAATAGATTGAGGTTGATATACGTGAATCACCTCAAGAAAAAAGAAACTGACCCTTTGAGGCTGCACATAAAGTATGCATTTATTGATTTAACCCAAAGAGAAACCACATGAGGATCATATGAGGCTGGGTGAGGTCTGAGGAGCTAATACATTTGAATGAGGTGCTATGATGTATTGATATATGCTGGAGGTTTCTTAAGACATGTTGCACAGGTGATGAGCAAAGGGACTACATCCAAAACACTTCCTTGGCCAGGAATCTATCTGGTTTTAGTAACTAATCAAACTTTTTATATTATCACCAATACTATCTCTTTTTACCTATACATTAAATTATGTTACATTCAATCAAGTAACATAAACAGTAAGGAAATATTAGAAAAAATATCCCTTTGTATATAGGGCATAAAGTTGGTTGTGACAAGCTTTTCTTTTTATCTCATATAAAATTCTGCTTTTATGTGGTTTCTAGGCTACTAATCATCCTGTGGTTATTTCACACAAATTTGTGGTGTAGACAATATTTACTTTCAGATTTATTTAACTCAACACAGCCCTTTATATAATTTCAGTAATGAATAATGTGTGTGACCATTTAATTCCATTGCCAATGTTTCTCTAATGTCTGGGTATAGAGGGTACAGGACAACTCTACAATTGTGCAGTGTTGGGGAAACTACTCTGAAAGGAAAATTTTACAAACTACAGACAAGAGAACCAGCTCTTTATTGAGATGTATGGGATATAAAAGATCTGTGTTGAATAGAATGAAGTATAAGGTGCAACAAAGCCAAATGCAATGTCCTCATATGAGGATGCATGGACTCAGGACATTAAAACTGAACTGCAGCAAAACTACCAAATTGAGAAATGCTTTTTGGTAAACTATATCTATTTAGAAAGGGTTTTTCATAAAAGATCAGATCAGCAGCGTGCAAGTGATATTAATTTAAAACAAAATATATTACAGAGAAGTCACATGTTAGCAGGGGGGAAATGCTGCCCAGTTCTCTTTATTGAAGAAAGGGTCCCCTTGTTTACATGTCATACAAGTAACAGAAAAAAAACACCTGAGACCTGCCTTTTAGACATTTGAGCCCAAGTGGGAGTATTGCCCCAGGCGGGATTGTTTAGTCAGTCAGGTAAGTAAAAAAGGGGACAGAGCTTGCTAAAAGGGGTTCAGCTGCACAGAGAAACACTAGTAGAATAAAACTGGGGAAAAAAAAATCCTTTTATGCCCCAGAACTGAATGTAGTTTCAACAGTTCACCACACAAAAATGGTAAAAAGTAACTGCATTGAATCACTATGCAGATATGAATGTTTCTGAACTACCGGGGCATGCTATAAAAAATGCAAAACTAATTGAATTAGCTATTAGTTTAACTGGATGTTGTTCACTATTCTCCAACACTGCTGTCTGTGTTTGCTCTCTTAATCACCACGTTTGTGATCTTGATAGTACATAATAAAGCATAAGAAATAGGGAGAATGTCTCTCATTAGGACAGGAATTGATAGTATAGTAAATAGACTGGAAAACACTAAAAGCTTTGTGCTTTTATTCGAGTCCTTACAAGGTCCTTCTAAGAGTAGTTCTTTTGTCTTTTGTCCAAGAACAGGAGTAGGTGTGAATTTAATAGTCAACCAACAATTGTACTTAATTCTGTGCCACAGCTAGCCATGTTATTTTTGAAGGCTACAGATTTTTTTGTATTGAAACTGTATTAAAACTACAAAGACTACAAAGCAAAAGTGCTCATGGATAGAACCATAGGGTGGCTAGGTGTGACCCTGGCCCATACTTCTGGCCACCCTACACAACAAATATTAAGAGACTTCAGAGGTAAGTGTTTTTCTTTAGAAGCATGTAATAATAGCTTCGCTTTTTAGTTCAGTTAATTTCAATTCATTGAGCACCATCTTTTGTGTCCTTGGCAACCAATTTCTATACAACTGGATTGACAGGAAGTGGAATGGCCTTCCTAGACTGGCTTTGTAATTATTTTATGAGATTTATCAACAATGGAAACTAAAACAACTTTTTAAAATGTTTCCATTTTTTTTAAATCACTTCAAGGTCACTTTAAAAAGCACAAGAGTCCTCACAGTGTACTTCTACATGTCAATCATGTCTGCATAATTAAATTAGTGTAGTAGTATTACTGATGACAAACTAATGCTAGCCCGACTGCAAAATCATGTTATCATAACATACTGACTATCATAAGGAACCACAGTCATTGTAGCTTTTTAGTTACATTTGGAAAATCTAATCAAAATGAAAATAGGCAGGGGGAAATACATGTGCTTTAAAAAGGTGTGGGGGCTTCGCTTCAGTTATTTCAGGCAAGCTCTGTCATGATTTAGCTGAGGATAGACCCAAAGGATGCAGACAGATTCCAGATGCCTTTAGCAGGTTTTACTGAATAACTGAGGTGATTGTCAGAGTGTGCGTGGGTATGGGTTTACAGCAGGGAGAAAGGGTCCAGAATTTGGTTCTGATGGCTCCTAGGGGATCCAGAGAGAGGTTGTGGGAGTAGGCGGCAGGCAGGCAGGTTGAGGCGCTAGGAGAGAGGAGAGACAAGGTGCATGAGTTACAGCATAAGGTACAAGGCACAAGATACAGCGCAAGGGGATGCAATACTAGGATTAGCCAGATGTTCTGGCAAGGATGGAGGTATGAAGCTGGTCCTTAAATACTGAAGACAAAGAATGTGATACAGGTGTGTGCGGCAGCTGCTCCAGGTGACTGCTATGTTGCTGATTGCAAGGGAGGGGTGTGAAGGCAGAGTACCGTATGGCGGCAGTCCTGACAAGCTCTCCTTGGACAGGGTGCTCTGGTGTTCACCCTAACCCCTTGTTTCTCCTCTTTTCAAAAATACTCTCTACCTGCAAGAATCTTTCACGTTAAAGGTTAGCTAAAAGCACATCATAGTTAATTCATTGTGTTATAATTTCAGAATTCTTAATATTTTAGGAATTATATTTTCATTAATGTAGTTTTATATGTATTACATTATTTCTCTGTATATTTTCCTGGTTAATATGTATTTATTTTAGTCTTGTATTGATTATGTATTATGTTTTATGTAACTGAATACTGCAAAACTTCAGCTGTATATTGTGGATGTAACATTCCGACTAGGGACAAGGGTTGGAAATTAGCAGTTGCTTTAAACTATTTGTGCAGCACACAGTTTTACACTCTGTATTTGAACTATGTTAAATGGTATTGCTCTTATTAAATAGTAAAATTAGGTACTTTCAGCTTCTCCCTTTTTCTCCAAAGGGTCACCACAGTAGATGAATCAGCATATGTAATTTGGCACAGATTGGACCCCCAGGGCTGGGCCTGTCTCCTCCTGGTTGTGACCCAGGGAACCTTTGCATGTGAGGTGAATGTGTAAACCACTATCAACATCACTACCACCTGTTACAGTGAATCTAGAAAGTATTCACAGCGCTCCACTTATTCCACATTTTGTTGTGTTACAGCCTTATTCCAAAACGGATTAAATTCATTCTTTCCCTCAAAATTCAACACACAACACCCCATAATGACAATGTGAAAAAAGTTTTTTTGAAATGTTTGCCAATTTATTAAAAATGAAAAATCAAGAAATCACATGTATGTAAGTATTCACAGCCTTTGCTCAATACTTTGTTGATGCACCTTTGGCAGCAATTACAGCCTCAAGTCTTCTTGAATATGATGCCACACACTTGGCACACCTATCTTTGGGCAGTTTCGCCCATTCCTGTCATGGTTTTGAGTTCTGTATATGGTTTTTCATGGTTTTGAGTTCCCCGTAGTTATGTTTCCTTCTGTATTGTCGTCTGTCAACAAGTTCGTGCTCGTGTTATGTTCTGCGTAGTATTCTGTTTCCTGTTTTACTTTAAAACCTGTTCTGTCCTGTGCATTATGTTCAAGTTACTTCCTGCCCCGATTGTTGCCACCTGTGTTCCTCCCCCTCCTGTTTCTTGTTTGCTAATCAGTCTGTTTGTATTTAGGCTCTGTGTATTCAATTCAGCGTCGCGTCAGTCCACTTCCTGAACTCTCACAACCCAAACCATGACAATTCCTCTTTGCAGAACCTCTCAAGCTCCAGCAGGTTGGATGGACAGCGTGGGCGCACAGCCATTTTCAGATCTCTCCAGAGATGTTCAATCAGATTCAAGTCTAGGCTCCGGCTGGGCCACTCAAGGACATTCACAGAGTTGGCCTGAAGTCACTCCTTCGATATCTTGACTGTATGCTTAGGGTCGTTGACCTGCTGAAGGATGAACCATCGCCCCAGTCTGAGGTCAAGAATGCTCTGGAGCAGATTTTCGTCCAGGACGTCTTCTCTGTACATTACTGCATTCATCTTTCCCTATATCCTGACTAGTCTCCCAGATCCTGTCACTGAAAAACATCCCCGCACCATGATGCTGCCACCACCATGCTTCAATGCAGGGATGGTATTGGCTAGGTGATAAGCGGTGCCTGGTTTCCTCCAAATATGACGCCTGGAATTCACGCCAAATAGTTCAATATTTGTCTCATCAGACCAGAGAATTTTGTTTCTCATGGTCTGAGAATCCTTCAGGTGCCTTTTGACAAACTCCAGGTGGACTGCCATCTGCCTTTTACTAAGGAGTGGCTTCTGTCTGGCCTCTCTAGCGTACAGCCCTAATTGGTGGATTGCTGCAGAGATGGTTGTCCTTCTGGAAGGTTCTCCTCTCTCTACAGAGGAACGCTGAAGCTCTGACAGAGTGACCATCGGGTCTTTGGTCACCTCCCTGACCAAGGCCCTTCTACCCCGATTGCTCAGTTTAAACGGCCGACCATCTCTAGAAAGAGTCCTGGTGGTTCCAAACTTCTTCCATTTACGGATGATGGAGGCCACTGTGCTTATCGAGACCTTCAAAGCAGCAGAAATTTTTCTGTACCCTTCCCCAGATTTGTGCCTCAAGACAATCCTGTCCCGGAGGCCTACAGACATGACTTCATGCTTGGTTTGTGTTCTGACATGCACTGTCAACTGTGGGACCTTATATAGACAGGTGTGTGCCTTTCCAAGTCATGTCCAATCAACTGAATTCACCACAGGATGATCAGTGGAAACAGGATGCACCTGAGCTCAATTTTGAGCTTCATGGCAAAGGCTGTGAATACTTACGTACATGTGATTTCTTGATTTTTTTTTTTTTTTTTTAATAAATTTGCAAATATAACAAAAAAAATTTTTTCACATTGTCATTATGGGGTGTTGTGTGTTGAATTTTGAGGGAAAGAATGAATTTAATCTGTTTTGGAATAAGGCTGTAACACGGGTCGCCGCAGTAGATCATATGCCTCCATCTCACCCTGTCCCTCGCATCCTCTTCTGTCACCCAACCCTTTACATGTCCTCCTTCATTACAGTCTTCTCTGTGGTCTTCCTCTTTTCCTCCTGCCTGGCAGCTCTTTGTCCCTATTACAGAAAAAATAAAAAACAAACCAAAACGCTGAAGTCTGTGTTGATTAGCCAGTAGGAGTAAAGTGAACCCCTTGACACACCTAGACACCACCCCATTATTTGCACAAGCGAACAAGAAATTCTGCAGCCACAAAAACAAGATTTGGGAGAATGAAAGTGGCAGGGGAAAAAAGAGGGTAAGAAAAATGGAAAGAAATTTAAGAAAGGTCCCTGGTTCAATCCCAGGTGGGGACACAAGCCCCTCTCACCATGGAGGGTTGTGTCAGGAAGGGCATCTGGGGTAAAACCTCTGCCAAATTAC
>VUQH01089199.1:2931-36949 GCA_015106775.1 Etroplus canarensis | reverse complement strand
GCAAGGGATAGGGTGAGATGGAGGCAGATGATCTGCTGTGGCGACCCCTAACGGGAAAGAGGAGGAAGAAGAAGAAGAAGAAGAAGAAGAAGAAGAAGAAGAAGAAGAAGATTCTCCAGGTATAGAACAACATGGGGGGCTGTGGCTCAGGAGAAAGAGTGGGTCTTTTTCCAAAAGGAAGGTTGGTGGTTCAAGCCCTGGCTTCTCCACTATCTCTGGGCAAGACAGTGAACCCTAATTTGCCCTCGATGCATTCATTGGAGTGTAAATGTGTGCATGATAGTTAAAAAAATGTGCTGAATGAAAAGAATAAAACACTGTGGTAAAAAGTGCTTTGAGTGCTCAGTTTGAATAGAAAAGCACTATATAAGTACATTCCATTTTACCGTGACCAAATGCCTGAGAAAGACTTGATACTCCCTGCTTTTTAAAAAATACCTACACATGTGTAAAGTAAAACTGACCCTGCATTTTTTCAGATGGAACCAGCACCAGATGGAAACAGCCTAAAGCCTCTTTTTGTAGATTTTTTTTTTGACATTGCTAAAACAGTAACTTGCAGTTTCTTCACTGAACAATGGATGACTAAAACATATGTATATAATTAAGCAAATGCAGACCATGGTTAGACTAAAAAAACAAAACAAAAAACAATGCAGATTGCCATTAATATTCAAATGCTGCTGAGTGGTTTCAGTCTAAGTGATGACTCACTAAAAAGTCAGAGATTAGCAGTACAGGGATGCTTTTAAAATAATTCCTAGACCAGATTCTGGCAGCTGTACCTGTACTGGACTGAATGTAAAGTGTTTATGATTTACAGCTCATATCTGACAGGACAGGTTTAATATCTATCAGTCAAAAAAAGATGAAAATGCTCAGTTGAATTCTAAGTTAGGCATTTAAGTAAAGAACTTGATTCTGAGAGTAAAAGAAAAAAAAAAAAACACACTCTTTACCACGCTTAGACATTCACCTAGACCCCAGACACATACATGCATCTACTTACCCCCTTGTTGGAGTGTGGCATGTCTCTAGGTCATGGATAATGTTAAGTAGAGTAGTGATCCTGTCCTTGTTGGCTGCCAGGCTGGCCTCCACAGTCTCGAGCCTCTGCTGTAGGGCTGCTGATTTGCAGCACTGTGGGGAAGGCGGCAGCAGCAGGGTCGCATCAGCTGGGTGGGAGTGAGCCAGGCTGGTGTCCTCTGGGCATGGCTGAGGAGGAACAGGGCTGTCAATTGCCTCCAACTCACAAGACTGGAGGTGGGGCCGTGATGCCAAGGGCATCATTGATGATGGCAATATGGAATTACAGTCAGGGGGTGTGCATGTATAGAGCTCTGCCTTGCTGTTGCATGAGGCTGGTGGAGCAAAAGAAAGTTCTGGATTCGTGTGTGATTGTGGTGGTAATGCTATATTAGAGTTTTGGTGGAGTGAAGATTTGTTGATGGGTTTGACAGTTGTGTTTGAGATGATGGGTTGACAGTTTGTTTGTGCTGTGACAGAGGGTGTTGGGTTATTAGGATGTGTCTGTTTAACTACATTAGTTTTAAACTGAACATTTGCATGCCTGGCTGATACACCAAAGGCAAACTTTTCTGCATTTGAATTCTTCTGCTGGGCTGTTTTCACTGGTGGGCATGCTGCACAGTGTCCCTCATGTTCTCTTTCTGCGCATCCTTGATAATGTGCAAGCTTTTGTTGTTCTGTGTTTATGCAACCCTGAAGACAAGAGCTGCTTGACTTAATTAGGGAAATGTAATTCTGAATGTTAGTGACCTGTAATGGATTTGAATTTTTATGGTCTTTTGACTCATACACATCTAATTCATTGATTACATTAGTGTTGAATTTGTTTTCATCAGAATACAACTCCTCAGTGGAAATATTAGTTGATTTAGGATTATGGGTGCTAGGATCACTGCCTCTGCGATGATCTTTGAACACATTTTGAGGCTCAGATAATGTGTGTAGAGGTACTGAGGAGTTGCTTTTCTGATAGAGAACAACACCACCGTTACCAGGTTTATTGCTGCTTTGAGTTCTGATGCCTGTTCCATGTGTGCACAGCGGTTTGTTTGTGTCTGGGGCTGCATTACAGCTAACTACTTGTGCTGTGTCTATTGATTGAAGCAAATTTGTACTTGATACAGAGAAATTATTTTGCTTTTCTGTTGGTGCAAACGGATGCGAGCGAGCTGGAATTGCAGATTTTTTCAAACTGAATGTTTTGTCCCGGAGAACTATATTTTTGTTGAGAGAGCTGCTATATGTAAGTGTGGAGCTGGGAGCTGAACTCATAGGCAAATTAGCTATTGAGTCTAGAGGTTGAGATGCATTAGATGTCATGTGTTGGGAAGAAGTATAAATATGAAGCATAGGTTCAGAATTCGTGTTAGGACGAATTATTTGTGTAGCCACAGACTTCTGCTTATTGTCTTTACATGCAATTTGATCTGAATTAGCTTTATGATTCAAAATGCTTAGACATGGTGTAGTTGGATGTTGTGGATTAGGAAAAGCTGGAAAAGCAGCTGAGCTTATTACTGTGTCAGTAAAAGACATTTTACCTAAAGTTGTGTTGACAGCTCCTGCAGAGATCTTTTCTAGTAGTTTATGATGACTAGGTACAGTATGTGGTGGACTTGCAGGTGTAAGAAGTGAAAATGATTTTGATTTATGCATTTGATTAAATACACTGGCTGCCAGCGATAATGTGGGGCATTTGGCGGTAACTTCGGGGTCATCAGTTGTATTTATTTCTGCATTTACTTGTGCTGTGTGCTTTGATTGCAGAGGTTTATGTTGAGCGTTGCTTTTTGCAGCTATGCTTTCAGTCAACATTGGTGCAGAATTAAAAGCTGTGGCTGATATGCATGCATTGGTACTGGATGCATTTTTAGTCCCTGTGGCTACAGTATATAAATGCGACGGCGGCAACAGTGTTTTCTCAGGTGTAGCATGTACAGACACACATACATTTTGAGGCTTATTGCGTTGTGTATTGGTGTGTTGTGTTGTCTTAATGAGCTTTGGGTAGGTGTGTGAATGTGGGTTGTTTGGTTTGGTGGCTATGGCCATCTGAGGGGTCAAAGGGAGAGCTGTTGGCCAGGGGATTTTACTGTCTTGCTGAGGTTTTGCATGACATTTTTCACTGGAATCATCCTGTCTGGTTTCAATGGTTGCTTTCGTGATAGTGATGGTTTTAGCATGCAGAAAGGCTGTAGGCCGGATTGACGTTTCATCCTTGGCAGCATTTATATGTGATAGTGTGACCAGATTGCCTTTAGAGTGCAACGGGCATGCAGGGTGTGGTGTTTTTTGATACCTTAGTTCTTCATTAATATATAATAATTGCGGCTTGACTGTAATTTGTGTCCAGTTGTCACTGTTTTTAATGCTGTTGGGGATTTGCTGGTTTGCCTTAAGGTTTTTTTCAGTGGGTATTTGGAAAGGCGCAGAGGTTGAGAGTGAGGTGAAGGCTGAGTTTAAAGAATTCTCTCTAAGGCAAGCTTTGGGAGTAGGGCTCTTCTCTCCTGGAATGACAGCTCTGTTGGCTACAAACTGTCTCCCACCACAGTGGTTGCATATTTTTTGTGGCATACTGAAAGGTCGAGCAGCAGATTGTGGGAGCGTCTTCCCAGACGAATCTGCATAATGACCTTGCAGTCTGGCTTGGTCTCTTCCTTGACAGGTTGCTCTCCTTTCAGGCTCTGTTTCATCATTATCTATGGTAATCCCACCGATCGCCTCTGAATCAACCACACTGCCATTGGTATAACGGTTAACAGGTTTATAATTAGGCTTGGCATTGGTCACGTTCCCTCCAATGTGTGGATTGGTTTTGATTGCCCTGGTATAGCAGTAAGTCCCTGTACTGTTCCTCTGACAGCAGGCCACATCCTTTGAGGCCTCACCTTCAAGTGTTTTGAAAGTCACTTCTTTTTTGGTTTTGTATTCCCCACTTTTCTGTTTTAGAATAGCCTTTTTCTCCTTGTCACTCTTTGTTAGCAGTAGTACCTCCTTGTATTTTGTTTCCTGGGTAATATAGCTGTTGGATGTTTGACTAATGTTATCTGAGAGTGTATCAGTTAGTTGAGTAGGAGGTCTGCTTATCCCAGGGGATGTCTGAACACCAACGCTGCACTGAAGTCCCCACAGGGCTCCTCCAGATCTGTCTCCTCCTGTAGCCTTCCAACTTCGCACCCCTACCAAGGCAGGGATTCCTAAAACTGGAACCGAAGTCGTCAGGTCAGCTGCTCTTCTCCCCATTCCTCGTCTGACTGACTCAAAAGTCTGATAATACAAGAAAGCGTCAGTGTTTCCACACCATTACATCCATCTAAAAGTAAGAGAGGAACAAGTTTACACTGAGAGACACTTTATATGGTGCTCTGAAGGAAATTCATGAGTAAGCAGGAAGCACTGCACAGATCTAGAGCCTGAGACAAGGAAGTGAAGGATAACCATAATTTTCACAAACTGCGAGAATTGTGCTCTCATTTTCTTGACTGGAAATTGCGATGATAATCTGTACACAAGAATCTTCTATACTATATTATTCCTACACTACATTATACTATTATACACCTTTTGGCTGCTGCCTTGTATTCTCCACCAAGGGGTCGCCACAGCAGATTAATCTGCACTGGTAATTTGGCAGAGATTTTATACTGGATGCCCTTCCTGACGCAACCCTCCATGGTGAGAGGGGCTTCTGTCCCCACCTGGGATCGACTCAGGGACCTTTCACTTGTAAGGCAAACGTGCAAACCACTATGCTACTGGGGGAACTATATGACACTATATTATTATATTATATATCATTCTAGATTAGCATATTATTCCTGTACTATATTATACTATTATATTATTCAAACATAATGTACAGATCCCAGATTAATGTCTGACAGCATGTCGAAAAATGTATTTGTGGTGTAAAATTCAAGATTATTTCTAGGATAAACTCTTTTCTCCTCTCTCATTCAAATATTTGCTATAGAAGGCAGTTTTCACTCTGTTGTCCTCAACATTCAGCTCACCTTGAAAAGAGACCATACACTAATGCTACAATACAGACTTCATTAAGCTCTGAGTGCATTTAACTGCAACACCCTTTCGCAAAGGAGGCAGTTTGTGCGTGTGTGTGCAAGTTTTCTCATGTGTACAGGAGGTCATTTTAATGATTTATGCAACAACAGCTCAGTAGTTAACAACAGGGTGGTAAAGTGTGAATTCGTGCATATTAGCCAGCCATTCATTATTGCACAGTAAAATACTTACTGTGTATGTGTGTGCACTTGCAAATCTTAATTTAGGACAAAAAAAAATCATGTAAACACATTCTGACAAGGCTTCTTTCACTTCTCCCTGCTCATCATCCTCCTCAAAACCCTTCATCCAGGGATGTCTACATTGCAAAATGAACATTAGTCATCCATAGGGACTATTATTTTGGTTCTCATGTCAACTAAGATTAGTTGAGCTCAGTCAAGTGACCTACGTCTGTTGTTGCTGTCTAATAATAAGTGACAACTGTCTCACCCTATTACTAAACCATTATATCCCTTTTTGCAGAGAAAAGACAAGCTCTTTAAAAAGCCACAGAAACGCTCACAACTTAAGAAAACAAAGGACATACCTCAGTTTTTGTATGATCCTGCTGCAAGTCTTGGCTCCAAATGTCACCAGTTTGTTTTACGCTTTCTACTGAGGGTTCTCAAGGTTTGGAGTGACTTTGTCTTCATATTTTTTATCCCTTGGTGACACCATGCTCAACTCAAAGGAGTCCGCAGGCAGTCAGCTCTGCAAACCAATGCTGCTCTTCTTTACTGATCAGATTCTGATCTAATCTACCTTTTATTGATCAGGCATAAAGCCAAGCTGTGTCCTCACTGTATCTGCTTCTTGTTTTGGTGCTGCTGCTCTACATTGCTTCATAGTATGCTACAGTAGGTTGTCCTTCAACACACTCTGTCCTACTATGTCTTGCCTATATACCTCCTCTTCTTCTCATTCACTCTTTTTGCGGTCCTCCCTCTGCTCTTTATGCCACTGTCCTCCTTCCCAGCATTCATGTATCCTGGTCTACAGCTGGGTGGAGAAAGAGAGCAAGTGAGAGAAGGAGAGAGAGAGAGAGGAAGTGACTTGCATCAGTGGGGTAGGGACTGTGTGTAAATTACCGTACAATTTAAAAAACAGGAAAATAAAAAGACACCAACAGTAGAATAAATGTAGATGTAATCAAAGCATTAGTAATCTGACCAAAGAGGCAATAATTAGTGAATAAAATTGAGGAGGAAATAATCTTAACAAACCTGTTCTACACAATTCACAATTCTACAGTTTGTCTCTTTAAACATAAATACAGCATCTCAAGGTTGTCATGTTTCACATGTGTATATAGTATTTTGTTTGGATCAGAGTAAATTAAAAAACAATATAAATTTATAGCTTATATGTTGTTGCTTTCTGCTTGTTTTTTTACACTGGTATCTTATCTCCATGGCTAGTTTGTTTAGTAAGTAGCATTAGACTCATAAAGACAGCAAGTTGTCTTGCCTTATATGCAGGCAGACATTACATACCTCTGCACTAATATTTTTGTAAATGATAAAACACAAATCCTCAAGTATTGTATTTAAAGTATTTAATTAAAGGTATTAGGGAACTTGTAAATTACTCACAATACATACAATACATTTTGATTATTCTCCACACTACAGCAAAAATGAAGGTATTTGACCACATATGCATTACGTCTCACTTTTACAATTGCTAATTACTTCACAGATTTAGATTACAAAAAATATAATCACCAAATAAATGATAATGCACTGACAGCATTATCATTCAGCTTACCAAGACATTTTGGACAATTCCATGATTCCAACTATCTGGGAGTGTTTTAAGGAAGGACCTTTTGGACTGGAATGGACTGCATACATATGTTCTTTCTTATGTACTTTTAGCAACTAAATAACTCTAAGTTTGAAAATACTTTATTGCCTTTGCTGCTGTATAAAATGAAAATTTCCCCATTGTGGAACTGATGAAGGACTATCTTATCGTATCTTTATCCTATCTTATCTTATCTTATCTTTCTTTTCTTAGAAACTCTTAAAAGCTCCTGTAGGCGTAATGTGTTGATGATCTGATACTTTTCCCTATATAGACTTTGAATTACTTTCACTTGAAGATTAAATCTTTAACCACCAGTAAACAATATTACAAATTAAAGGAGAAAATACTGTTTAAGTAGTTTTAAATAGTACTGTTTGTACTATTTAAAAAAATCCTCTGGTGCAAGGAGAGTTAGTTTAGACAGTTAGTTTATATTTTGCTAATATATAGTGTGTGCTTGTCAGTAGCCAAGACCATTTTGAATGGAGTGATAGATTACAGTATGAGTAACTGTCAAACTTCTTTAATTACCATGAATTAATAAAATTTACTGTTGAGATTGTTCGGTAGGTGAACTGAGTGTTGCTGCTTACAGTAGATTGCACTAAAATTCCATCACTGCAGGCAATATGAGGCTGACTTTGTGAATAGAATATCCTCCCGTTGCCTCAAGGCGATTACACAATATTGTATCAGGAAAAATGCCTAAGTGAGAACAGTTTAACTGTCACTGTAAGAGTTTTGTGTGGTTTGCATTTATTCATCATAACAGTAGACTTTAGAGAAAGATGTTGGGGGAAAAAAAACACTTCTTCATTTTTTAACTTTCAGAGGATGTGTTCAGATCCTTCCAGTTAGGATGGTGAAAACTGGCTAAAGATCTGACAAGTGGAACTAAGAATATTAAATCAGAGGTTAAGAGAGAGACACAAGGTCTATATAAGGAAGTCATTTAATACTTGCACACCAATAAATATAATGACATATAAGAATAATTCTCTAAGTCCTGAGAACCCCTGCTAATACTCTGGAAAAGGCAAACCAAAGATGTTGCCTTTATTATTCCCTCTATTCTTCCTTTCATTTCTAGGTGCCTGTGCATTGCTCAGAATTCCAACATGATTCAAGATTCAAGAGCTTTTTATTGTCATTTCAACCACATATAGCTGACGCAGAACATAGTGAAATGAGATGGCGTTTCTCCAGGACCTGGTGCAACATATAAACATATAGACATATGACAGGAGGGTTTTTTTTCACAGTTTAAAATTAAAAATTAAAAATTTAAAAATACTACTGATAGTTTGGTTAAAGATTCGGATGTGTTATACATAAATGACATCAACCTGCGTTGTGGTTTGTGGTTCCCTCTGGAGCCATAAAAACAGTTTATATACCCATTTGCTATGCTTTTTTTAATGTGTCATGTTGTGTCAAGCTACCTCAAATATATTGACTGTGACTTCAGAAGAAACTGAAACGTTGCACACAATTCAGCAGTTTCAGAATTTCCATTCCATGCTGATCCACCATGGTGCTAATGGAATTAAAACAGTTTAGTGAGGTTCAGTACATTTCATAAAACCTAAGTATATGCAAGAGGTGAATGAATGAGTGCTTATTTTCTGTCTAAAGCTGCACTTAAAAAAGCTGCCACAAGATGGCAGGTAAACATTAACTATTCCCCTTTACTGTCCTGTTTCTTTGTGTCTCCACTTAATAGTGTCAGTGTGACTGCTGGGATACACAATCTTTATGTTTCTCTTGAAAATGGACTAGCACTCATATAGCACTTTTCTAGTCTTAGACCACTAAAAGCACTTAAGATTACAAGTCAAATTTACCTCTTCCCTGACACCGTCCAATTAATTTGTTTAGGCAATTGGGGACACAACCCCCACTCACAAAGGAGGGTTGTGTTAGGAAGGGCATCCGAGATAAAACCTCTGCTAAATTATCAATGGTGACCTATGGTGACCTCTTGGGAAAAATACAAGGCAGCAGCTGAAGGTACAGTTTCATGCAATAGACATGCAATGATTAACTTATCATTGCATGTCTTTGGACTGTGGGATGAAGCCAGCGTACTCAGAAGAAACCTATGTGGGCACAGGGAAAACATGCAAGCTCCACATAGAAAGGCCTTCACCCCTGAGCCACCTCAGAATAACAGAAATGTTTAAGTCCCATATGTCTTCAGATGGTATTGCTTTAGGATGAAGTTATTCTCAAAGGTACAGTTTGGTATTTAAAGAGATTTTTCTTAACATCCTTATTTTATTATTGGTAAATAATTATAACAATGTATACTTTCTTTATATACACACAAAAAGAATATTCATTAAATATGAACTGTGTGGTTCAACTCTTACCCTCTTGCTGGAGAGAGAGACTTTTGGAAGAGAGTTGTGTATTAATCACTTCTCCAGTCTGCGGACAGATGGAGCTCATGCTGCAGATATCAAAAGGCCCTTTCCTACAATAAAGATAGACAACTCTTTGTTCAAATGGAAGGAATTTTTAAGTTCCATGTTAACCATTACCCAGCCCTTTTTCACAGCCCTGCCAACTTGAAATTGTTGACCCTTTCCACAGATAAAATGCTTTCATAAACAACTTGGATCAGATACTAATGCTGTATTTTCAGCTAAGAGGTTTGTTGTGTGGTCGATGAATGATTCATTTAACAATTAACATCTGTGTCCCTTCCTTTTTAGTAAAAACTGTCTGTCTTTTCTTGGCAGTTAAAGAGGATTCCATGGTTTCACAACAGGGTTTGTTTCTGCAAAAAAAAACCCACTTTCATAACATGGTCCACTGTGGCAGCACTACAATGTAAGTAAGGAGTGTTCATCTCTAAATACACGCATTTATGAACAGCCCACTGAAAGTGAAAACAAGCTGTGAGTTGAACTGAATTCATAACACAGTTTAAGATATTTAAGAAAGAAAAAACTTTATTTGTGACGTATTAACAAAACACATTACCAGATTAAATCATAAGAATCACTATGATCACCTTTACAATGATGAGCAGGTGTACAAAAATGTTATTAACAGATCTGCACTGTCACAGTCAGCTGGTATGTGCCACTCACTGCCACACCCAGCGACTGAGGAACATTCACTATACACAAGCAGAGAATACATCAACTTTATTTTTTTTATGTCATTTTATGTATTTTTAATTTTTTTTCTTATTTTCTGCCTTTTTTTCTACTGGGTAAAGGATAGGTATTGAGGGTAAGTAAATGATTCGATTTCACAATAGTGTTTGTTTGATCATCATTTCAAAGTTTAACACAACTTTAAGGACAGATTTTCTTCTTGGTGAAAATCATATGGGTAAAAACAGAAAAAAAGGCATTTCATAGCATAACACAATAGTATTATGTATATCTAGAAGATTAAATTCATTTTCAACATGATAAAAATGTGATTCTTTTAGGTTTTTCCACAAATTACTGGTTGTAATGCTGTATCTGTGTTTACTGTATGTATGTATGTATGTGTTAATGTCTGGAAAAGTGTGGTTCTTTCAGTGTGTGTGTATTGTCTTTGAGAATGTGTATCAGAGGTATATGTATATATTCCAATACGCATTTCCCAGTGGAAAAACATATCTATGTATATATAGTATCTATATAGTATCTGTTTCCTTTGCTTATAACATGCAAACAGCCACTTGGTGATCTGACAGCACAGAAGTACACCTGAAGAACAGGGCAGGTGAGGAGGGAATAGTGTGCATGGGAAGGACTGAGCAGCACCTATATACCCCTACAGTGACTGGTAATACGATGGTCTAAAAAAGGAACACTGAGGTGAGATTTTATGACACTTAATCATGTTGACCCTGTTCCCATTTATGCTGCCTGCAATATTCTTTCTATACCATGCTAGAACTGGGTTTCCCAACGTCAGGGCCAAATGTCTTTTATCTGACATGGCACTTCACAGCAACCTTGTTTCTTATGTTTACGTGCAGCAGTAAATCAAAAAGGGAAATTTTAAGGTCTTGGCAGGTGTAACCATTGAGCTTTGCATCTTGTTACCTTTCAGTCACAACTTTGGAAATTGGGTTTGACCCTCACTTAATCATAAGCGGGTTCTTCTTAGAATTCAGCCACCAGCCTCTTTCTACTGCAGCTTAACTTTGCTCTATGTTTTTCACAAGGGGTTTCAATCAACCCAAGCTGATCAAATCTCACTAATGGCTGACACAGGGATAACTGCCATACATGTGCTTGTGCAAAAGAGGAATGACTTGCCCAATAGTTTCTTTGTCTTCTACAGTGTACCCACACAATGGACTACAATGACTGCTATTTTCAGACTCTGCTCATATCTAGTACAGCATAATCTCAGTTTCTGTTAAGCTCTCAGGCGTCCTCACAATTCAGTGCATACAAGTCATGCGAGAGATGACAGAGCTATCAGAGGAGACATTCTGGCAGAAGCGCCTAAGCTCAGTTGAAGTTGAACCTAATAAAAATGTATATGTAAGTGTAGCATGTGTCTGTACTGTATGTCTATGTGTGTATAATCTGTGTAAATATGCAAATAGACAAATGTTACTGTTGCACAGTTCATTGAAGGAGAGTGACATTAGAGATGTCATCCAACCATGTTGATTTGAGGAAACAGTAGAGAGAGGAAACAGGCAGCGGGCAAGCAAATCCTACAAGCACTGAAGCAGTAGAGGCAGTGGTGCAGGGCTTGAAGAACAACTACTTAACATTCAAAGACAGAAGAAGGGGGATCAGGCTTGAACAGAAATGAAGCGACAAGCAACGTTCCTGCATCTTAGCCATATAATACACTCCGATATTGGGGATGGCATTAGCCTTCAGTTTTTGGAGTTGGAGTTTCCAAAAAAGGGCTGTATATTCTTTTCATGTATATTAAATTTGTGTGTTCATATGTATGTTGAGAGGAAAAGACCGTGTTTGTGGGTTGGTTTGTTTGTAAGAGGCAGAGAGAGTCAGTATTTGTGTACAGTAATGTGTGTGTGTCAGACCGGGTGTGCTGATACACAGTGGGATTGAGACCCCATTAACCTGTGCCATATCCCAAGAGAAGAAGCCAGGTCAGGGGCCGGGTGCATCAGCTGCACGTAGGTTCCCTAGTTATATCCGAAGTAGCCACTAATCCCATTTCACGCACTGCTAAATTACAAGCGGTACCACCACAAAAATTGGTTAGGACGAAACCTTAAGAAAATGCTAAAAATATTAAGCAAGCAAAAAAGCAGGTGCAAATGATACAAAGTCACACAAATGCACTCACTAACAGTAAAGTAGTTTTTTCTGCACACAGCACATTTTTTTCTTAAGCTATTCCATGCTGTTTTGCAACTTGAAGGGCCATAGCCATGATTTTAAATGTTTCCGTCCATTTTCTACACATTACATAATACCGCAGGCTAATTTCAACTATTTAGTGCGTCTTTCTTTTCCTCAGGCAGAATCTTTTTACCATGTGATTCCATGGAATGTGAAAGGTAATATGCTGAGACTTGCCTTAGGTACTGTACCTAATATGGTTAATTGTGTCAATGCAGTAGCCACCTTAAAATGTAATGAAAATGTGACTTAAAACAGAAATAGAATCAGATGCCGAGTTCGCTGTTATGAACAGTGTGAAATGGTTTTGAGTCTCAGCTAATGCATTCTTGTGCTATATTTCATTAAAGAAACCATATTTTGCTGCCTGATAGGGGAAAAAACAACTGTAAATGATTGGTGGAGAGTGGACTAAAACATTCAAATACTAGCCTTTTCCTTTAAAATTCAATTAAGAGCTCCTCATATGTTTTATACCAATCTAGTCCCAAAACCATCCAAGATATTGCTGTTACTGATTTGTTACTCATCTTAAATTTTCATAAAACAAAACAATACCACCTTAAGAACTCACGTCTTAATACTTAAGCTATCCTTGGTTTTAATAACCCATTAATTGCTAAGGAACTAGCAGTTATGAAGCCGCTACTTTATAAACTAACCTGGGAACAAACTTGCGCATAGTTGGTGCAACCCAGTCCAGGTCCTCAGCCTCTGCAATGTGCTATATTACACTGAAACAGAGAAAGAGCTCTTTATTTGAGTGTGGTCCAGCTTCCTTCAGGCACCTTGTTCTCTCAAAGGTCCTAATCTTATGCTATGCATACTGTAAGTTGTTACTTTTTAATTTTTATCTTTGTATTTTTTTTTTGTTTTTTTTTGTTGTTGTTATTTATTTATTTTTTACAAAAGACCACATTTTTAGAATTTCTACAAGGCCTCCATAATACTGAAGACAATAGCCCCTGTTTCATTTTTTAGGTTACTTCTTTCACTTTATTTGTTTTCACTTACCCTTGGACTAGTCAAAAAGGATGGGGGGTCAGAGATGTCATCACAGGCAGCCTTAGCTGACAATGGTCAGCTACAAATAGTACCCTTTTCAGGAGCTATTTTTGTTATTATTATACAAACTAGGAGTGGGGAATGGGGTTGGGGGATTGGAAGTCGGGCAGCAAATCATAAAGGCTAATGTAAGCCAATAAACTATTTTCTGTTGTAATTTGGTCCAGCCTTTAAATAAAGAGCATTCATTTAGCAAGTTCGCATGATGTTTGGAGCCAGGCCTGGTCTAATGAGGATTTGGCCACCGTACAACGTCTATGCAAATATGACCCAAGGAGGCTCCTTTGGTTCTATATTATGCATTTGGCTTATTTTCTGGCTCTGAAATTGGGTAGTTTGTTAACAGCTCTGCTTTCAAGTCACCCCTTCTCCTCTATTCATCACCGCCTTCATCTTTTCCTTTCTCCTTCTTGTCCTTCTTGTCCTTCTTCTTCTTTTTCTTCTTCTTGGCCTCCTCCTTCTTGCCAAAGCTTATGAAGTCACCCTTGTCATCCACAGGGCCTGGGTCATGGCGGATAGAGATGATCGCTGGAGATCCAGGAATGATGAATGCTTCAGGAGGAATCTCTCCTGGTTTCAGTGGTTGAGGAGGGCCGTAGGCTTGTCCAGCGCCGTATCTGAAGTGCCAGCTGTTGCTATTAACTCCAGCGCCAACCGGGGGGGATAACTCTCCTCCACCTTCTCCATCTACACAAGTAAAAATGAAAAGAAAACAGATCAGGTGAAATTTTGAGGCATTATTTTTGATTTCTTTGTTAAAGGAATACTTTTAATCATGTGGTAAATAGTTGAGCTTTAGAACTGCAGGTAAGGAAATTCTATTACCTTAAAACAGAATCAGGCTAAATGTTTTCCTTTGTTTCCAAAGCTTCCATGCTAAGCTAAGTGGCCAGACACACACTTATGACCTGATATGACAATAAAGATAACAAATAATGTATTTATCCCAGAAAGTGGAACATTACTGTGTTACAGCAGTTAAAACATGGAAAAAAACCTTTGTGGAATAAAATAAATAAAAGACAGAGCAAAATAGCTCAAAAAGGTAAAAAGTGCACTGAAGAATGAGCTCAAACAAAAAAACAAAAAAAAACAGTGCAGAGTTCATTATATAAAAAATCTAAATATGATACAAAAAGAGCTTGAATCTCCAATGAATACAGGTAATGTGGTATCAGGTGGTAAACACTGATATCTTAACTGATAGTGACTTTCTCATCAAAATTATGTAATCTAGGTTTGGGGTACATTTACATGAATATTATATACTCTTCCTTTAAACATGAATTTTATTGTGGCTTTAACACATACTGATAATATTTCAGTTGCTTGCAAGTGGCAGAAGCAGCATACTCCATCCTGACCCGCACTACATTAAGTTAAACCCTTTTCAGCTGTTGGCTTGCAGTAACAGCTTATGCTTGCCCCACACTGTTTTTTATCATTTAATCAATGGCCTGACAATAACACCAACAGAGCCACAAGGAGTGGATATTTTCAGGAGTTCACAGACATTCTCAGAAAGGGACAGTAGAGGGGACTAACCTTTAAACCACAGCCATGTTTTAACTTGGCAGTGTGATTTGTATTTGGATGATGGCTGCAGCATAATCCTAGTCTCATAGGAAGCCAGAGATAGGGATTCAACATTCAGTGCAAGGATGTGAAAGATGAAGGAACCCAGATAGCAAATTGAAAAAAGAAGGGATCTACAAATAAAAGATTTATTATAAAAAGTGAAAAAATATATATATCTGTTAAGGTCAAAGGGTCATATATTTCATGGTGATAAAGAAAGTGGATGGTGAATGAGATGAAGACAGAGAGAGACTGAGTGTGTGAGAGAGAGAGGGGCAGCAAGAAAGATGGGGGTGGGCGGGTTTTGCAGACACAGTGCTCTCAGGCCCACACCAGTTCCCTCTGCACTGACCTACTTTCAGTCTGGATTTTATTTAGATCAAACACAGGCCCCTACAAAATATATTCTGTTTGATTTTTCTTTGTAGGCTATTTATGACATTGCTGGGGTGTTGAAATGGTTTCAAACACTGTTCCATATGAAGTACACTATTTTGAAAATTTGTGGTATCTGTACATATAGCATCCCACTGTGTCCCCACGTTGAGTCTATCATGTATAAAAATAAATGACAGATACAGGCTACAATAAGAGCAGATGTAATGGACTCTATTGAACTCGTCAGTCGATTGCTCTATATTATTGGTCTGTTTAACCACAAAGAGTATAAAAAATGTATTGGCACACTCATGAGTTCTATGATTTATTATTGAGACATGAATCATTGCAAATTGATTAGATATTAAATAAAGAAAATAAAATGCTTGAAAGGATCATTATTTTTAACATACCAGGAGTGGTCAGATAATGTGTTATGTAGAAACATACTACAAGCAACATCACAAGAAAGAATAATAAGTGTCTTTTTGTAGAAGGCATTATTTTAAGCACATGGAATAATTAGCAAGGAGACAAAAAAATCCAAACCAAAAAAATTGTGTGATAATTTGACTAATTTTTACACAAATTTCATGTATAGATTTTTTTCTGCTCAAATGGTCAGCTTGTTTAATAATTAGTCAGTCTCAGATGTTATTATCTTATCTAAACATTAGTGGAATTACTACTGATATACTGTAATGTTAGTCTCTTTCTAGCATTTTAGGATTAGGATTATGACATTTGATGATATCGTCTGTCAGCGTGTATTTAATCTGGGCTCAAATAAGTCCCATTTTGACTGATTGCTTCTCATGTGTTTTCATGGGAAGGAGGACAAACATGCTTAAAATAAGAAACGAGACAGCTGGTGAGTAAAAGGAGTTGCACAGAGAGAATGAAGATGATCCTATTGAGCCAGTAATGCAGTGCACTGTACTGCTCTGTAAACAACACACTTCCTTTTTAAATAACACACCATTTCCTGTTACCTGACCCTGATGTCTCAAGGACGGTGATTTGATGGTTAAATTTTGGGAGTACTTTAAGCAATCTTATGCTTGTACTGTAGACGGCTAAATGTTCACTAATGGTCTTTCTGCATTTTACAGATTAATGTATGCAAGCCTGTACAGTGAAAATTAATCAAAGGTGGGCATTAAAACCTACATTGTACTTTTTACCAGAGGTTACTGCTTGGGTTTGCTGAAAGATTTGGCTCTATCCTCTGTGACAAACACGCAAAGCTGATCTTGAGATTTTCTAGAAATCTGGTTAATTTTGATGGGGAAACCTATTACCATCACCTACTTACACAGTATGTAGAGGAACAAATATGTACTGGACTAGGTGGTAGTGCTGAAGTATATATTTATTGGTTCTTGTAGTCCAAAAAATAGCACATTTTAACAGCATAGTCTGGCATTTGGTATATATGCAGTTAATACAGTACTGTGCAAAAGTCTCAAGTCATCCCTCATGTTTTTATATTTTATGAGGAAAATGGAAAATAGGTGAAACCATTTATTGAAACATGTGCAAACATAAATGGAAATACAGTACACAAGCAGTCTTCAGGAATAGCTCTTCGGGCTTTGTGAAAGACATTCCAAAGCTCTTCTTTGGATATTGGCTGCCTCTTGTTCCGTTCCCTGTATAGATGATTCCACACTGCTTCAATAATGCTGAGGTCCACTCATCAGGAATGGCTTCTTAACAGTCACCCTTCGACTGGGATCATTTCTGATGGTCTGGCTTAAGTGAACAGTAGATGGATCAACTAAAGGGCCAGGTGCATCTCTCAGGTCCTGTGTCAGGTCAATGCTGTATATGTTTCCTATTTCTTTAGGACTTTAGGTGTGCCACTTCTTCTTTTGGCCTCCACTTGTTCCTCAATTTTTTACGAACACATGGCACACCATGCTGAGGTATGCCAAGTTTTTGGCTAATAGCTCTTAGGGAATCACCTGGTTGGTGCAAAAAGTACTATTTACGTATTTCAAACTGTGTGATCTTTGTTACTAGCAGCCTGTTCAAAAACAGACAGTTTTTTTCCTTATTTCTTTCGTTAAAGCCACAAAAATGCCAAAGTGCCTAAAGATACTATTTAAAATTAGTTCTTCAGTAAGTGTTCTGTTACGTCTGTTAGACTGAAAATGGGTGAAAAAGCAGCTAATGTCCAAACAAAAACTTTTAAAGACCTTCAGAACACCTGGGGAATTACAATGTCTATAAAAAGTATTCATCCACATTGGATGTTTCACCCCTTTATTTTTTTAATAATAGAAATCATGGTCAATATAATTTGGCTCATGTCAAAGTGAGAACACAGCTTTACAAACTAACGTCAATTAACTAAAAATATATAAGGTAAAATATATATTCACCCCTTTAAAGGGTTTGACCTAATTCCACAGAGGTCCAGCTAGTTGATTCCAGCAATGTCACAGTAGAGATCACTTGAGTGCAGTTGATGTGTGTCAAGTGATTGTAGTACAGAAACACCTGCATCTGGGAGGTCCAGTCTCTGGTTTATCAGGATTCCAGCTACAATTGCAACATGAAGACAAAAGAACACTCCAAGCAACTCACTGAAAAGATCATTGAAAAGTATAAGTCAGGAGATGGCTACAAAAAGATTTCTAACTCACTGGACACTGGAGTTCAGTCAAATCCATCAGTAAGAAATGGAAGGAGTATGGCACTTGTCTAAATCTGCCTACAGCTGGCTGTCCTCACAAACTGAGTGACCAGGCAAGAAAACGACTGGTGAGGGAGGCCACCAAGACACCCACAACCATTCTGAAGGAGTTAAAAGCTTCAGTGGCTCAGATGGGAGAGACTGTTGCCTGAGTTCTTCACCAGTCAAAGCTGTATAGGAGAGTGGCAAAGAGAAAGCCACTGTTAAAAAAAAGCTCATATGAAATCTTGCCTGGATTTCATTAAAAGGGTGTGTGGAAGACTCCATGCTCAACTGGAAGAAGGTTCTTTGTTCTGATAAGACAAAAATTGAGATGCTACGTTTGGCAAACACCAAACACTACATATCACCACAAACACACCATCTTCACCATGAAGCATGGTGGTGGCAGCGTCATGCTCTGGGGTTACTTCTCAGCAGCAGGGCCTGGAGGGCTCGTAAAGGTAGAAGGGAACATGAATGCAGAAAAATATCGCCAAATTTTGGACTCTGTCTGCAAGAGCACTACAGCTTGGGAGAAGATTTATTTTCCAGCAAGACAGCATACAGCAAAAGTGACACAGAAATGGTTCAAAGACAACAAGGTGAATGTTCAGGATTGACTACAAGTCAAAGCGCCATTCTTGCTAGGAAGAATTGAAAAAAACTGCAATGTCCAGATGTGTCAGCCTGACTGAGACAGACCCACACACACTCAGTGCCAAAGGTGCATCTACTAAATACTGACCTAAAGGAGGTGAATATGTATGCAAACATTTATTTTATATATATAAAATGAATTTATGTTAGTTTGTAAAACTTTTCACTTTAACATAAAAGAAGCTTTTTTTTGGCAAAAAAGCCAAAATTATATTGACAATGATTTCATTTATTAAAGCAATAAAATGGGGTAAATACGTTTTATAGGCATTGTATTGCTCAAGACCACCAAAAATTACATCAAAGTCCAGTTCCTTGGAAGCAAAACATTTTAAAATAAAGAAAAAAAAAGAATGGTGGCTCAAGACTTTTGCACAGTATTGTTTGTTTACTTCATATGTATGAAGTAAAAGATCAACTGAACTGATGTATAGTGTCTAAACAAAAAGATATCTCAGTGACTTGGAACATTCTAGGGCTTCATGCACTCAGCGTATACATGTGAAACATTAATTCATAACAAGCCATTTATGACACAGATTAGTAAAATTTCAAAGAGCTTTGCTTCCTCCGTGCTGCTGTTTATCTAACATACCTCAGCTGCTGCTTAATTTTAACAATGTATATTTCACAGCAAATGGATTATTCTGTAACTGCTGGTAAGCAGGTCAGTATAGCTTGCTGTGATACCTGATGTGGATATATAAGGGTGTCTGAAGCCTCATTTTGTGTAACCTACATTTAAAATAGGCTACTCCAAGACATGGTTCCATCTAAAATGAATCCCTCTGGTGGTTTGTATTGGATTCACAAATCCGACAGTCGTAGTGCTAGTGCAAAATTATGTGGTTTGTCACATGTATTCTGCCTGACACATATAAACCTTAGTGTTCACCCGTATATCCTCCAAAATAACCTCCTTTTCTCTTAATACATGCTTTTGCCAAGTCCTCTTCCCTTTTACCCTTTTTTTTGTCTCTAAATATTCCATTCAGAGATATGACAAGTTGCCATGGAAACTGCCTTCGCCCACTCCCTGCTGATGGAGGGTGCGGCTGCTGCAGCAATTTCTCAGTTAGACAGTGTTGCCAGGCAACAGGTCACATGGTGTTCCCTAGCAACACCACTACTGCAGGAACCTGCCAATCCTCTTAACCTTTCTCTCTCTCTCTCTCTTCTCTCTCTTCTCCATCCCCCCACACCTCGCTTTTTTCCTCCAACCCCCTGTACGACGCTCTTCTTCTACCCAAAATTGCTTTTAACGTTAGAGGATTTCTCTTTTTTCAATGCACTTTCTTATTCCTGATACTAGCACATCTCCCCCTCTGGCATTAGACAAATGTCTCCTCATATGCACCATGGGTCACTTACATAAATGCAGTTTTGAGGGTGCCACATTTAGATGCATTACAGGATATCGGACAACTTCATCATTATAACAATTCGTTGCAGATGTGAAACCATGTCACGTGATGCATAATAGTGAGGATCAACCTGCCTATGCTATGACACTAAACCACTCCCAAAAAATGTTTCCTAATGCATCAGCAACAACTGGCAGGACTGCAGTGTGCTGTGCACTCTGCTTAAAGACAATATTGGAGTCTTTACGTGACCGGAGAGGAATTTTCCCATCTGCTGTAAGCACAAATGTACATTTCTCTGCTGTACAATGGCAGAGGAGAACTGGGAACTGGTACAGCTGGTATCTCAAGCAATTTCCCATATTCTTTTTTCACAGAAAAAATAAATCTTTATATTTACTACAGTATGTAAATAACTGTATTTCTTCTTGCATCCAAACGTGTAGCTGCTCTGAAATTTCGTTAGATATTCTATAATGACAAAAAATACTTCTAACTCTAATTCTAATTTGCTGACAGAAACATATTCTGTCACTGGTTTGCCAAGTGATTGGCTGTGATGTTAACCTTTACCCTCAAGTCTCTACATATGTCCTAATTCTTGAAGTCAGACAGAAAATCGATGAATAGAAGTGGGGATGGGAGAAGAAGGGAACAGTTCACAGTGCCACACTGTTTTGAAATTTCCCTTACAGAAGACTTCCACTCATCTCTGTGCCTTTCTACAGGTTTACATGCATAATTTTAAGCATTAGCTCTAAGCCAGTGATTCTGTGAAGTACAGGTCATTTTTGAGGGCAGCTCTCTTTACACTTCTGTTGTGTTACTACATATTTTCACCATTGCCACCCACACAATACATCTCATTCTTATGAAAAACCAGCTGCCATTTCTAGTTTCTTATGCTGCTTGCCACAGTTGTGGAAGAAAACAGCTTTTCACCTGACTCAAGGCTTAGCTAAGGTCACTGGAAATCAAGATCGAGCATTCAAAGTACAATTTGGTCAGCTCCTAAAATACTAAAGTAAAACCAAGCCAATAAAAAGAAAGAAAAATATCTAATTTTACCTAAAATGACTTCGCCATAATTTGTATTTGGAAACCTAGGGTAGAACATGAACTATTTGAAATTATTACTTTAATACATGAACCACAAGGTTTTCCCCTGCCTTTGTTTCTCTGCCTGTTTGTTTGTCAGCTGGATTACACAAAAATCTACATTGTTAAACTTCATGAAACTTTCAGAAAGATTCAGCATGAGGAAAAGAAAAATGCATCTGGCCTTGGCCTTGGCAGTGGACTCTGCTTTCAAACTGCCCTATATAATAAAGCAAGCATAGAAACAGTGTGGGGTTTCACACCAATTAAAAAGCATTTGTATTGTTTACCACAAATAAACAAGGTAACTGCACG
This sequence comes from Etroplus canarensis, assembly GCA_015106775.1. NCBI lineage: Eukaryota > Metazoa > Chordata > Actinopteri > Cichliformes > Cichlidae > Etroplus > Etroplus canarensis. The sequence goes on along the minus strand of VUQH01089199.1, from coordinate 15,563 downwards.
TAGAGCTGGGTGAAATGGGAAAAATTCTTATCACGATCAGTATCGATATAAATCTTGATATACATCAAATTATTTCTGTCAAACCTAAAATTTCTTTTTTACTCCTAAGTGAGATGTGAACATATCACAAAGTAAATTTTGGCTTGACTGTTTTTTATTGTCTGTCAGAAGTTGAAAATTACACATACTGCAGAACATTATACAACTGTATTTCACATAAATAAAATGGGTATATATACTAAACGTACCTTAGGCTGCTCTCTTGTACTCTCCCCAAGGGCTTGCCACAGCAGATTTTACGCCAGATGCCCTTCCTGACGCAACCCTCCATGGTGAGAGGGCCTTAGGTTCCCACCTGGAATTGAACCAGGGACCTTTTGCTTGTGAGGCAAATGTGCAAACCACTACACTACAGGGACACATTATATATACTAAACTAAAATCTTAATTCTGAGCAGTCAGAAGCCTTTAAGCTTTACAGGAGTTGCTGGTCAACTCCAACCGAAATAAAATCTTAATTCTAAACTTCTGAAATCTGTTTATATCCACAGTATAAATTCAGTCCTCAGGATCAAAGAGCTTCTGTCACACCTAAAGTCATGACTTCACCTGTTTGGGGTTCAGGTAAGTGTCCTGTTTAAAGACATTTGCTTTTCAGATTCCAACCTTGGTGCAGCGCAGTGGGCAATGAGGCTCAGATATGGTTCAGATGTGCGACTGTCTCTCCGTGTATAGCTGAGCAGTCTGAGATGGTAATGAGCATTTATTACTTGAATCAGACGCTTAAATTAAATCTGTCATTTTCCACCGTGCTGCACCAAGGTTGGAATCTGAAAAGCAACGTTTCGGATATCACTGCGTGTTTTGTTGTATAAGGCATGGAGATGGAGGAAGTAGACCCTGTGGTCTGTGGTTGTTGTTTCTGGGGACCAGCAACACTTGTTTGGGAATTCAAGTCTTGCATTGTGCTTGAAAGGATGGCCCTGCTTCAGACGTTAAAACAGCTGGACTGTTGGACTTAAACAGCCAAAATAGCTCCACACTACCAAATTCCTCTGACCCGATTTTCAACAATGTCCTCGTCTTTTGAGGCTCAGGCTGTGTCCACTGCCAAGACTCCTTCAGTAACGCTATCGCTCAGGTTTTTCTATCATGAGATTTGTTTTTATCTTGCTTGAGTTCCTGACATACCAGTGGGCGGGACTGCAGAAGTCCAAACATTAGCACATATCCTGCTGACATGGCTATAGCTCTTTTGCAGCCACAAGATTGGTTGGAGCAGCTCTATTCTTATTATGATTGGCTTTTTGTGTTGTCGGTTAAAACATGAATGGCATGAGTTCTAGCGATGTTATGTCAACCATGTCTTAAATTTCTATCAAGAAAAAGTTATATCGCGACAGATATTGTTACTGTTTTACTGACCAGCTGTACCTGAACCTCCCAGAAGCAATACATTTCAACTGAATGGTGATACTCAGATTATATCCAATGTCATATTCTGAATTACATTTGGTTCGGTAAGACAGACTCAAAGTTTTTAGTAAAATCTTCACTCTTTATCCTCACTACTACATTTCACCTCACCTGCAGCACTGGATACAGTAGGCCAGTTCTGAACCAGCATCCCCTGAGCTCCCTGCATCACAGAGGACTCCTCCATATGGACAGAACTGAAAGGAAAAACACATTTACCAAAATCAGAGAAAAAATTTTAAACATTCAAACATGAAAATTAAGTTTATTTTCTTTATCTGACTTTTACTTTTCAGTTTCTAAGGGCTGCCTGCATACAGACCTTTGAAAGAGTTAATTAAAGTTTCTAAAAAAGATGAGATTTCTGACTGATATCAGGAAATCAAAATGTAATCTGTCACACTAGTTTAAAAACTCTGAAGGCATAAAACTCATTGCATCGGACCTCGATGGCAACAACTCTGGTTGTAAAGAAAAATCAGTTATGGATAATTTCATGTGATCCCATTTCACCTGGTAACCACTTTCTCTGTTTCATATTTTTAAAAAGGCCATCCCACTGTTCATGTTAAATACCTGTACTTTTCTTAAATGACATGGTCTAGAATTTCTGACCTTTTATAATGAATGTAAACTGATCTACTATTCAAGAACTAGTGAAAGTCAAAGAATGCAGGACATGCAGGACATATCTACCCCAGTGAAAATGTACCAATAGGATGGTAGATTTATACTGAGGTATATACTCACCAGCCAAATTATTAGGTACACCTAGCTACTAAAACCTTAATTCTTTGTGGCATAGATTCAACAAAGTGCTGGAAACATTCCTCATTCATTTTGGTCCATATTGACATAATAGCATCACGCAATTGCTGCAGATATACATTCATGATGTTAATCTCTTGTTCTAGCACATCTAAAAGGTGCTCTACTGGATTGAGATCTTGTGATTGTGAAGGTCATTTGATGACAGTGAACTCATTGTTGTGTTAAAGAAATAAGTTTTAGATGACTGAGCTTTGTAACATTGCACATTATTCTGCTGAAAGCAGCCATTACAAGATGGGTACACTGTGGTTATGAAGGGATGGATATGGTCAGCAACAACACTCAGGTAGAATGTGGCATTTTTTAAAAAAATGCTAATTTAGTACTAATGGGCCCAAAATTTGTCAAGAAAATACCCTCCATACATTACACCACCACCAGCAGCCTGAACCATTGACACAGGATGGATCCATGCTTTAATGTTTATGCCAAATTCTGACGCTACTATCCGAATGTTGCAGCAGAAATGAGACTCAGCAGACAAATCAACTTTTTCCCAATCGTCTATTGTCTAATTTTAGTGCAGCCATGAGAAGTGCAGCCTCAATTTCTTCATTTTAGTTGAGAAGAGTGGCACCTGGTATGATCTTTTGGTGCTACAGACCATTTGCTTAAAGGTTTGAGAGGTTGTGCTTTCAGAGATGCTCCTCTGCATACAATGGTTGCAACGAGTGGTTATTTGATTTACTGTTGCCTTTCTATTAACTCAAAGCAGTCTGACTATTCTCTTCTGACCTCTGGCATCAAACAAGGCATTTTCACCTAGAGAACTGCCACTCACTGTAAACCATTCTCTGTAAACCATGGTGATGGTTGTCCCAACAGATCAGCAGTATCTGAAATACTCAGACCAGCCTGTCTGGCACCAACAACCATGTCATGTTTAAAGTCAGCGTTAATTAAATCATCTTTCTTCCCCACTCTGATGCTCAGTTTGAACTTCAGCAGGTCATCTTGACCATGTCTACGTGCCTAAATATAATAAACTTCAATCATGTAATTGGGTGATTAGAATCTTGCATTAACAAGCAGTTGAACAGGTGCACCTTAATAAAGCGGGCAACGAGTGTATTTCAGGCATACATTCTGAGCACAGGCACATTTCTAAACACAGTAAACTATCTATTTTGAACCATATTCAGTGTTTAATAGCCATACCATACATCTAAATCATTTTCATATAAATGTAAACTATTGTATAAAATATACATGTTTCATTGTGTGCCTTTTTAAAATAATATCTCAACACTCTATATAACAAATACTTACACATTTATTTTGGATCCACAACATACTTAATGTAGTTAAAAGCACATTGTATGTGTGCAGGGTGTATGACTCTTCAACCAAACGTTTGACATACTGACTACTTCTTTTTATTTCAGCTAGTCCCGTTAGGGGTCACCAGAGCAGATCATCTGCCTCCATCTCACCCCGTCCCTTGCATCCTCTTCCCTCACACCAGCCCTCTGCATGTCCTCTTTCACTACATATATCCATGAACCTTCTCTGTGGTCCTTCCCTTTTCCTCCTGCCTGGCAGATCCTTTGTCCAATATATCCACTATCCCTTCTCTGAACATGTTAAGACCATCTCAGCCTTGCCTCTCTGACTTTGTCTCCAAACTTCTCAACCTGAGCTGTATCTCTGATGGACTCACTTCTAATCCTGTCCATCCTAATCACTCTGTGTATTAAGGTAGGACATGCCTGCTACACCCACTTTATAAAAAAAGATATGCTACAATCAGAACATGGACACTAGAGATGATGCCAGAGAGGCTTTTAAAAAAGAACAAGCCACAAAAAACATATATTAATTTTATTTCTCTAATTCATGTACAGTCAGATTTGGTTCAGTGTAAGAGTTTCTGCTGTGTTTTTGAAATCATTTGTGGCTGTGCTAATGTCTCACCTCTCCTCTGCTCTTTGTTTTACCTTGTGTGCGCATTAGGCTACAAAGAACACAGCAGGGGAGAGACAGGTGAAGTGAACTTACAACTCGACAAGCACTTTAAAAAAAAACCCGCCTGGCTCTACAAGACTGATATGGGCACAATTAGGTACGAAGGTATAAAAAATTTTACTCTTAATTCAACTCTGAGAAGGAATAACAATTATTTTTTTAAAAATCTGTTCAGTTTGCTTCCCCTCTAATTTTCAGTCTTTAAGCTAAGCTAAGCTAATGGACAACTGGTTGTAGAGCTTCATCTTTGCCATAAAGACATCATGGTATCAGTATTTCGGGGAAATGTATTTGTTTAAATGTCACACTATTAGTTTAAATAATGTGAATTAGTGTATGTGATTTGTAAATATAAAACTGACAGAGCCATTTTAGTAAAGACTTCTGCTCATACATTCATTATGAACATAAAGCTTACTGTATAGGTAAACCTGTGCTAAAAAGTTCGTTTGCAATGCAGCACAGTAATACTATCTCAAACTCCAAAGTGCATTTTGTTGATTTTCTAATTTTAAAAAATGGCCATGTATATTCCAAGTTTTCCAACTTTATACAAAAGTGCTATTTTAATGTGGAGGAATATGACACAGAAAGGACTGGTATATTACACTCCTGACTACACCCAGAATATGGGTCAGTGATGTTGGTGTTACATGCAGTGTAGTGTGATACATTACAGCACGCCTGTGTTGGGGCTAAGTGTTAATGTGAGCCATCTCTGTGTCTGTGTGCGTTACAGGCACTGTCATTTTAGAGATGGCAGCAGCAAATTGCAGTGATGATTTATGTGAATCCATGTCATGTAACAGGGGCTTGACAGCAGAGTGCACATGATCCATACAAATTAACACTAATATCCAATTAAATCACTCAGACTGAGCAGACGACTGCACAACTGAGCTGTAAGCATTGTTCACATGAAATTTGAAAAATTTAACACAGAGCATAGACATATGGAGATAAAACTAATTAATTCCTGATGTTCCAGCTGTCCTCAATACAAATTAGGAGACACAAATCTTATTTAGTGACTTGATCATTAGAAAATGTAACTGATAAGTGTCATTTTGAATACTATTTTTTTCTAATTGTTGATGCCATTTTTGATGATCTTCTTCATTCCAATATTCTGATTTGTAGCTGAAGACATTGCTTACATGTGTAGCACTTCATTAATTAGACATATGTAGGTGGAAATACTCAAATATCAAAATCACACTGAAAACATAGCAATCAACTTTTGACATAATACTCAGGGAAGCTTCAAGACCAAATCATAAAAATTGTGGTTTAAGGAGATGACTGGAGTACTATCACATCTGCAGACTTTAAACAAAAATCTGACTAACTACGCAGGGCAGTTGTACATGCAGAAACTGATGCACTGTGCCTCTGATAATCTGGAAAAGGTCATCATGAGCGTATTTGTCCTTCATGCTTCCTGCTTAAAGACTGTGTGGGAGCAACGCTCAGAATGTAGATGACCTATATAGTATTACACTGCAGAGGAATGGGGCTATGAATCCAATGACCGGGCTGCAAAGGCCCTTTCCCAAAAGGGAGAGGATGAGGTTAAAGGTTCAAGCAAATGCTTAGGGGCCACTAGTAGTTATTTCTGAAATGCTGCAGCAGTATAATTCAGTGACTTTTTGGAGTACTTTTTCATTGTAGTACTGTAAAATGTGAATAGATAATTTTCTTAGAGGCACTATATATTACAAACACAAGAGCAAGACAAATTGTCTTTGTAATGGTGCAGATTAGAAGTCAGTAGGACGAGTAGGGTAGAAAGATGGAACCCTTTTTTAACTGATCAAAAGTTGTAAAAGAGTTTAAGAAGGAAAGTGCTTACCTCTGCACCCCTGCCCTCAAAGATGCAGAATATCGCCAGTCAGCATTTGGGGCTTTTGGCTGTGTGAGCAAGAGGTAGAGAGAGAGAGGAGAAGAAGAAGAAGAAGAAGAAGAAGAAGAAGAAGAAGAAGAAGAAGAAGAAGAAGATGATGATGAAGGAGAGATAGAAAGAGAGGGAAGGGGAGGAGGATGAAGAGAGTGAATTTAGTTTGATCTCATACTGTGCATAGCCAAGCTGGGCCACAGCCTCATCAATTAATCATGATACACATCCCAGCTCTGGACGTGATAGGAACACTGCAGTTGTGTCATCTATCGCAAGCACACACAGACACACACACACACACACACACACACACGGATTCTAAAAAGGGCAATGACTGCAAGCCCTATTGATGGCTTTTGGATGGTCCCTCTGTAAATGTGTGAGCTGGGAGAGTTCTGCTCTTTTCAAGAGTACTATAATGACGGCTCAGACTGATGTGTATGTGTTTGTGTGTCACACGAGTAAATTTGTCTGCTCCTGATGAACCTGGCTGAGTGTTTCAAATTCTCAGCAACCCTCTGGTAAATTATTGCCTCTAAACACCAATAAGCAAGAGAGAGCATCACCAATTCAACCACATCCTATAAATCTAGCCTGCATGCAGCTCTTGTTACATACAAATATGGCTATCACAGTGATCACCATACAGCTTTAAAAATTATTTCCATTTGGCTCATTATCTTTTTTTTCTTTATATGTACTTTACTCTGATTCCATGGACTGTATACCTCATTAAAAAGGTTTTCATTTATTTGAAAATAATTATATACACAGCATAGTACATTTGCACTGATTCTTAGACCACAGTCTTTTTAAAAATATTGGTTTTGTGTTGTTGAGGCTATTCACAATGTCAAGCATGCTACGACTCACATTCATTTGCCTTTGGTGATCCCAGGTTTTGCTGATGATTTAATCTGTAAGTCCAAAAAACCATCTGAATTGCATAGAGGAGGAAGTCATGGTTTAAATGAGCTAATGCTTCACAGCCAGTACAGTAATTATGCCGGACTCTTTTCTTCATGAGTAGGTGCGGTGCACATGCACAGAACACTGAATAGGAAAAGCTGTGTTTAAGATACAAACCTGGCAGGTTCTGTTCAGGCAGGCAGTAGCAAGTGTCCCAGATAAAGAAGGCACATTATGTTCTTTACTTCAAATCAGAAGGGAGTATTTTTGCTACTAGACCCAGCCTCTTTGAATAAATCTAATTTGTAAGGTTGGGTAACAGAGTATGGAGGTTAATTTAATTTACACTGCTACACTTGTGTTGGTCAGAGATTTTATTTTAATAACTAATTTGCCAGTGGTTGAAACCTGCTAATTAAGATGATGCACTCATGCAAACTCCCAACTTTCAACAAACTGGAAAAAAGAAGGCATACTAAAATTTGAACAATCAATCTCTCTCACTAAAAAAGCAGAATATACACCACCCAAGAAATCTTTGCAGGACTCCACATTAAAGAGAAACATAAATGCCCAATGAAACATACACAACAAACTGTAGCTATTATTTTCTGCATATTTTCTATATTTTAAAAAGAAATTGTCTTTTCCTTTCACCCTGAAGTCATAATTGTAATTCAAGTGTAAAATAACTATAAGAAAACCCTTTAAGCTAACCATATGTAAGAATAATTCCTTTTCTGGTGTAGGCCAGGTGATCAGGTAACCCCAGCTGCTCCTATGTACATATTTTCACTCTCTCACACACACCCAAACTCAGACAAATCAAAACCACATGCAAAGAGAGTGAGCAAGTAGTAGGAACGATGCATGACCTGTTCCTGGTGTAGATGTGATGACAGCCTCAAAGTGAAACACAAATCTCTGAATCATCAGAAATAACACAAGACCCTTGAAAAGCATCAGAACTGACACTAATTCAGTATGAGTGCTGAGCTGGGCTAGACTGAGTAAGTGTGCAGTGCAAGTGGGAACTGAACAAAGAGAATGAAGGTTGCAGGGATTCAATTCATTGCAGTAGAGGATCAAACTTGTAAAATGCCGTCTCCCTGAGGAACAAAATGGCACTAACAAAAATATGGTATTGCTACACATGGTAACAAAAATCATAATGTAGAATTTACAGCTTCATTACATTTAAGCCACTTATATGTAGACATGAAGGTTCATGACCCTCCAGTTTTGTGAATGAAAGGTAAAAAAGAAAAATTTATGACAAACCTCTGGGCAGATTTGCAGAGAGGCATCAGGCATACTCAGTCTGCGTACAAATCCACTTCCACTCGTGAAGAAACGGTCGGCACCGCTGCCCCAGGTGCCACTGATAGGTCGTCCTGTGTTGTAGAACATGAAAGTGTCACTGCCAGAGGTGGCTGTGAGGCAGGTCTTGTAGCAGTAGGTCTTCGTTAGGGAGCCATTCCCACGCACTTCAATGTAATGAGGCTCCACTTTAAGGTCTCTCCGAAGCACCACATTGTTATTAGGTTGGCCTGCAGCTCCACCACCGCCTCCCCCACCAGCACTTACACTGCTGTTTCCACCATCTGGAGGAGGTTTCTGTGACACACAGCAAGGGGAGCAGGATCCAGGCTGGGTGCAGTAGGCGTGACAGCGAACAATGGCCAGTACCACCACAGTGACCAGGAAAACAAAGGTTGTGGCACTCAAAGCCACAATCAAATACAGAGTCACTTTGGAGAAAAGCTGTGAGCTTCCTTGAGGTCGCATGATCCTCTTGGGATCTGAAACCACTTTTGGGGGCACCTCCATAACAGCCACATTGATGGTAGCAGTGGAGGAGAGAGCGGGCTGACCATGGTCCTTCACAACAACGGTTAGAGCGAAAGAGGTGGAATTGTCCTCCAAGATCCTCCGAGTGGTCCTGATTTCTCCGGTGTGTTCGTGCACTTTGAACAAGTCCAGGTCAGTGGCTGTCTCTAGTACATACACTAACCAAGCGTTTGGACCAGCATCTGCATCATATGCCACCACTTTGGTCACCAAGGCACCAGGTTCAGCATTCTTTTGTACTGTCTCCAAAGAGCGTGTGCCATTGCCAGGGGGGTGGACTATCAGTGGTGCATGGTCATTCTGATCCATTATATAGATGTAGACAGTGGCAACACGGCTGAGTGGAGGAATGCCCCCATCTTGGGCTTTGACCTGGAAGTGGAACTCTCTCAGTGACTCATAGTCAAAGGCTCGCAGGGCATACGCCTCCCCTGTATCGGCCTTCACAGACACATAAGAGGTGACAGGAATGCCGTGGTTGTTGTCATTGAGCACTGTATAGGTGATGCGTGCGTTCTCTTTGATGTCTGCATCTTGAGCTTTCACAGTACACAAAGAGGCCCCAGGGGCATTATTCTCAGCCACGTAGACTGTATATGAGGTCTGCTCAAATCGTGGTGGGTTATCATTAACATCTGCCACATCCACCTGTATGGTCTTCTGGGAGGACAGGGGAGGATTTCCTCCATCTGTGGCACTCAGAGTGACATTGTAGGCATCAGTGGTCTCACGGTCCAGGAAAGCTGAGGTAACCAGAGTGTAGTAATTTCTGAATGACTTGATCTTGAATGGAAGGCCTGCTGGGATCTCTAAGTTCACCTGCTTGTTAGCGCCGGAGTCTCGATCAGTAACACTAATAAGGGCCACGACTGTGTCTGCACGGGCATCCTCCCTCACGGGGCTCGATAGAGACGACAGTACTATTTGAGGGACGTTGTCATTCACATCCACCACCTCTACCACTACCTTACAGTGTGCTGCCACTGCCCCAGGGCCCTTGTCCATTGCCTGAATGTACATCTCATAGGAGTTGGTTTCTTCATAGTCAACATTGTTCCTCACTCTTATTTCTCCAGTGTTAGTGTCCATGCTGAACATCTGCCTCACTCGCTCTGGAGTGTAGCTGCTGAAGGAGTAATAAACCTCCCCGTTTGTGCCCTCATCTAGATCACTTGCGTTCAGTTTAATCACCAGGGTGTCTTTGGGCGAGTTTTCTAACAGCTTCACCTTGTACACAGAATTATCAAACATGGGGACATTGTCATTTGAGTCCAGGACCCGAACATTGATTTTAGCCGTTCCTGTTTTCTCTGGTGTCCCACCATCCACAGCACTTAGAATTAACTGATGGTAAGGCGTCTGCTCACGATCAAGGGGCTTTTTGAGCACAAGCTCGATGTGCTTTGCATTCAGGGAGGGCTTGTTAGAGACCAGCGCGAAATGGTCATTTGTGCTGAGTTGATACACACGGACAGAATTTGACCCGACGTCTGGATCTTGAGCGTTTTCAATCGGGTAACGAGACCCCGGTAAAGCAGATTCAGTGATTTCCAGCTGATATTCGTCTCTGGGGAACTGCGGCGCATTGTCATTGGCGTCCACGATCTCCACCTCGACGTGGTGCACTTCAGTGGGGTTTTCAACCAGCACCTCTAGATTAACGAGGCAGGTGCTGGATAAATCGCACAGCGCCTCCCTGTCGATCCTTTCGTTGACGAGCAGTTTCCCATTCTTGGGGTTGACAATCACGTAGCGTTTGCCGCTGTTAGAGGTTACCCTGATTTTTCGGGTGGCGAGCTTTCGAATGTCCAGCCCCAAGTCGTGCGCCAGATCGCCGACCAGTGCCCCGTTTTCTAGTTCTTCTGTAATCGAATATCGCAGCTGTCCGGACGAAAGGCCACAAAATAAGGAAAATATCACAAAATAAAAAGGCACATGATTCCCTATCCGGTTGCACACCCCAACCACAGCCATCGCAAGCGCACAGGATCCGCAGACGGATTAAACGCAGCCTTCCGCCTCTTTAGCTTGCAGTATCTCGCATCCCAGCACCTCATTAAGGTGGGCTAATTGGTCTCCCGGTAAATGAAACACAAGCGGCCCATCCATTGTGTTACCCGGCTGAAGCGCATCCTCTCCAGCGCATCCATATTTCCTTTGTCCGTGATGCGCTTTCTTTTTTTTTGTCTCCAATGCGCGCAGCTGACGGGTGTGTTTCCCAGCCGCTGGAGCTGTGAGATAGTCAAGGCAGCCAAAATCTTCCCCTACAAAACCGGAAAACAAGATGGCCCCCTTTCAAAACACGCTTCCCTAGACCTGTGGTTCCCAAACTGTGGGGCGAGCCCCTCAAGTGGGCCGCTGCAAGTGGGGCAGACGAAATTTATGAAATGGCACTAAGGTCGATTTTTATATGAAAAAAACAAGCAAAAGTTTGGTGAGGCTACTGTGCTGACAGCATGCACCTTTATTTGAGTAAAATTCAGCATGGATCAGTTTTTTAAAGAAGTGTACCTTCAGATGCTCCCTTGTATTTTCCCCACTGGGAGCCACTGCAGGAGATTAACCCACACTGGTAATTTGGCAGAGGTTTTAAACCAGATACACCCCTACATGGTGAGAAGGGCTTGTTTCCCCACCTGGAATTGAACAAGGGACCTTTTGCATATAAGGTATATGTGTAAACTACAACACAAGGAGACTGTCATTTTTTTAGTGATTGCTAAATTTATGGGGTGTGGGATATGCATTTTTGTGTGGTGTGAGATGTGGGAACTTTTCTTCAGCTTCCTAAGTGGAACATGCCAAAAAAGAACATTTGAAAGAAAACCACTGTCCTTGACAAAGTTTGCCTATGCTAAGAGAGGGGTTAATTCCTTACTCAAAACACTTAAAAAATGAATAATAATAAAAAGGTTTGTGCCACTATGAATGGTAACCTTTTTCATGACCATTTAATGATTTACTAAACTTTGAAGGATGACTCACAGCACATTTGTGATTTGTCGACATGTCACTTATTAATCACCCTTTCTGTTCATATTTTAGTATTAACTTTTAAATGAAGTATAATTGAACTTCACATATTCCATGACCCTGATAGTGAGTGGGCAGGATTAAAAGGTTACTATATATATACACTACCAGTCAAAAGTTTGGACATGCTTGGCCAAAGTGAAGTATGGCCAAGCGTGTTCAAACTTTTGACTGGTAGTATAAGGCTGAAAAAATAAGTGGTGCTACAAAAGAAACAGCTTCAGGAACATGTTGAAACTAATTAGGTCAATTGGAAACAAGCAGTAATGTGATCGGGTATAAAACAAGCACCTTAGAGAGACAGAAGTAAAGATGGGCAGAGGTTCAGCAATCTGCCAGAAACTGCTTACAAATTGCGAGACAAGTTTAGAAATATGATCCTCAATGTAAAAATGGAAAGACATTGAATTTTGCATCATCTCCAGTACATGATATCATCAAAAGAAACAGAGAATGTGAAGATATCTCTGTGTGCAAGGGACACAGCCAAAAACCAGTACTGGATGCTTGTGATCTTTGAGCCTTCAGGCAGTACTGCATTGCAAACAGGAATAATTCTGTCATGGAAATCACTGCATGGGCTCTTTAAAGCTTTCAGAAATGGGGGTCTGTGAACACAGTTTGCTGTGTCATCCACAAATATACACTACCAGTCAAGAGTCTGGACACA
>VUQH01089197.1:0-15269 GCA_015106775.1 Etroplus canarensis | reverse complement strand
AACCTATCAACTCGGGGGGGGGGACAGACGTGTCTGCTTAACAAGTGCAAGGCCATAATTGACTGAGCTCTATTTGAATATCAGTGCATTTTTGTGCTTGCCTATAGCAATTGTTGTAATTGGTCAGCAGTAAGTCTTCATGCTTTGAGATTTCTCTTCTAGATCACCACCACCACCACTGAGACTTGTCTTCACTCTTGCACTTGTGTAATAATGTTTTTTTTTAAGGGGTTGGCAAGTGACATTTGTTTCTTGCACTCAACTAAACAATTCCAGACCAACAGGTGTAGGGATGCCCGTGCAGGACTAGCGTAAAAGTAGTGCTCCTCCCTCGGGGAAACGAGTAGAGTCCGACTGAAGTAAGAAACCTAATTTCTGCTTGTTAACAGACTTTGTTACTCTGTTTGTGGTTTGGTGCCATGGATTATTTTCAGTCGGACAATTCTTGAATGTTGCCTCACTCTTACTGCATTCTTTTTCTCCTTTACTTTGGCTTTGATGTGGTGCTTGATGCCCTCTGGATGGTTCAGGGTGAAGTGGGGTGGAGGGAACAAAGAAGATCTGTGCTTATCATACATCCCTGTCCTCTTACTGACAGGAGTCAGCATGCAGCTCTGTGGGCGAGCGGACCTGCATACAGAGAAGAGAAGAAAGGAGGAGTGAGAGAAGCAGTGATAGGCTAGTAGGAGGTGGAAGGAGAGAAGAAATTAATGCCTGCCAGGCATTCAAACCGAGGGAGGTTTTGGTGGAGAAGCCAAAGAAATTTCATTGTTCCAAATAACAGCTTTATCAGTTTGTTTGTATGCATGTTCATCATGTGTAATATATGCTTTTTGGTTTTATGGAGGGAGGACCGGGTTGATGTATTATTTTGTTGGCCTCTGCCTCAGGTTAAATTGAATGTCTTCTGTAGCTGATAGACTACTTACAGCAGAGCCCATTTAATAAGATCAGCTGCTTAAAGCATCTCTGAAGCATTACTGAATAGTTCAAATAGCTCAACTCAGCTTATTCTTGAGTAATTTTTCCTCCTTTCAATTTAATCCCTCCAACATTTTGCAGAAACTCCCTAGAAACTTGCTGCTTAGCATCAGCAGGGAAGCTAGGTGAATGGCTAAAAGCCAGTTTAATCAAATAAATGCCAAAGTAGAGGTTATTCTGAATATCAAGTAATTTTAGCCACACTGTGGTGATTGTTGTAAAAGTGTTGGTTGTTCAGACTCTCTACTCAGTGAGCTTGTTATCTGTTATATTTAGTTTCCACTGCATGTTTCACATCAAGATTTCCCTGCTTAATTTTGTGTTTATGCCCATTGGCTGGCTCCGCTGTTGGATGATTGGCTGGCATTCAGTTTGGCACCTCTTAAATGCCTTTTGTTCTGTGCTGTTTAGATTTTGTTGTCTTCATTTGAAGTCTTTTGTTTTCCTCATTTCAAGGTAAGCTTTATGTAAGCCTCTAGCATATTTTTACATCTCATGTGTACGAATCAGTCATTTCATTTTTAAATTTTCTACTTCAGTCTTTTATCACTCTGCAAAATAAATTAAATCAGATCTTTGTTTTTGCGTTTACTATATATGGTTAAATAGCTACCATTTCTTATCCTGTGCTGTATCTTCCACTGTATCCTTACTCAGGAGGTCCATTTGCTTTCATGTCCCCTGGGTTTACATGGGTTTGTTCTAGGTGGCTTGGTTTCCTCCTTCAGTGACAGGGTCTTTTGGGATTAAAAGCCCTCCTGCTGTTGCCCTCGACTAAGCTGCTGGCCGCAGAACTTAAGTTGGTCCCTGAGGGCTCATGTATCGTTTTCCCATAGCTCTTAAGAAATTAGTACTGCCTAATGGGAATCATGTAGTAAAGACTTGGAGTTATAGGAGGAGATCTAGCATATAAAAAACTGGCACTCACCAAAAAGGTAATGCCTTCCACCACAGGAAGATCTCCAGGATGACTGTTGACAAGTTTTTGGGCTTTAATTTACTTGAGGATAAAATATATTTTTGTTTAATAAATGGCCAGAAATGACAGGAAACTACACAGACTTGTGTTAAGTGAGGTAACACAGATTCTTAGGTATAATTATATACAGACTAATAAGACATGCATTCATAGTCACTCCACAAAGGTCAGTTTTGAGCGATGAAAGCCCTACACATATAGTGACACAAACATAAGTTTATTAAACATTTAGTATCCATCCATTGATTAAATTAGACTAAAAATTAGACTAGGTTTGTCTTTATGGTTGACGGACTAAAGTTCGTTTGATTTAGATTACTAGATTTAATTTAAATTTGTCCATCATAAAACTCTGAAACCAAGGAAGCGTTTTATTTGTGAGGCTTAAACCAATGACCTAAAAATGCTTAGAATTAATCGTTCAAAAGCTTCGCCAATTAATATGGCATGAATTGTTTGAGCTCTAGTTCTGTTTAAAAGGATTTTTGCCCAGATTTTAGGCTCGAATATGCTTAAAGCCTACTGCAGCCATAGGGAGCTGCTCAGTTTACATGAATCAGCAGACAGATGTTTTCACATTAGGAGAAAGTGAAGACAAAAGTGGGATGAATGTACAGCTGCTGATTATAGCTTCATATTTCTACTAGAATTTGTAGTATTCAGAATAATTTTTGTTTTTGTTTTGAATATAATCAGCCCTCAATGTACTGCTACTCTGCCTATTGTAAGTCCGCCAGTGGGAAACTTTCCACTTTGGCAGCACCCCATCTCTTGTTTTTCAAGGGGAAATGTGTCCATTGTTCAGCCCTTGTGTCTGTGTTCATTCCCCTTGGTCTACTGAGAGTAGATGACTTTATTGCCACAGCCTAGCCACTGGTAAGCTCACCTGGTGTGACATTACGGATCACTATGGTCTGAAGCCACAGCTCTGTTTCAAGTAGTGAGAGCAGCCTGCAGCCAGGCGGGGAGGAATGGAGCAGCAGTTGAAGAGCGGGTGAAAGAGGGCTCAGGGCAGAGAAAGAGAAACGGCAGATGGACGAATGGAGGCGTGTCAACCAGGACAGAATGACAGCTGGAATAGGTTGTCAATCTCCAACTGGCCGCAAAAAACGAGCCTGTCATTTCATCAGGGTTATCCAGTAAAGCAGCTGGCAGGTAGCCTGGGCGAGCCACACAGCTATGAAACAAGGTGGCTTGGATGCCAAGAAATGCTGAGATGAGCCTGATGTGAAATTATGTGAGAACTGGTGTTGAAACCGACACAGAATACAAAAATGTAGGTTAAAATATAGCAGCTCAGAAAAATAACCAGTAAAAACTTTTTTTTGTTAAGAGTTTAAGAAGTTTGAATATGTTTGGAGTAGTTTTCTTTTGAGGTGGCAGGGGATAAACCAGACATTTGAATTGTGTAAGATCTCTTTCCTTTTGTCCAAGTCTACAAATGATAACTCATGAAGATTTTTATTTATTTATTTATTTATTTTTTAACAGTTTTTGTCAGAGAGAGATGATCTGTCTGCCTAGCTCCTTTTGGCCAACTTCAAAAACAAGCTGACAGTACTGCTCAGCAATTTTTGCTGAACAGGAAAAGGCAGGGAAATTAATCATCTTAAACAATTTAATCAAGAAACTTACAAGCCTATAAAAATCCATTAGACACTTAATATTCAATGTGAGATGGTTTAACCTCTGCCATCATAGACCTTAGGGTTGGGGAATTTGCTCCATCCTTGTTGTCCCCTGTGACATCATCGACGACTGATGCCCTCTTCACCCCGGAGACGATACTAACGTGAAACCATTAGAGTAGCAGCTGTCCACCCTCCATAACTAATAACGTGTGGCTCAAACGCAAAAAGGAAAAATAAACCTCAATGACATGCGAGTGAGAGAGAAATGCATACACCAAGAGGTTGTCTTGTTTCTAGCATGAAGACACATTTGCATGTTGATATACTGTGTTGAATGATTTAGCTTTACTGAAATTAGTTAACGCAACTGGATGCTTAGCTGATGAATAGCTAAAATAGTGAAAAGACAACATTTGCTGGCTCTATATTTTTCCCTTAGAACTATAGCTCTACTATACGATCCAGTTTGTTTGTTTTTTCTGTGTAAAATCTCTCACCTGTCCTCTGATCTGCTGTTGCCCTTCCTGCAACAGCAGTGTTACTTCTCAGACAAAACCTCCCAGTGGAAATAAAACAAAGTTAAAGAAATGAGATAAACAAGTATCTCTGCAAGTGCACAGTCACGTCATGCTCTTATTTAAAAATCAATCCAACAGTCAGCAATGTCCTCCTCTTATTTTCTGTTATTTGTTGATAACCATGGCCTAGTGTCCCTGCTCCAGACTCACACACATTAACTTCAAAGGATGCCGGAGTCTGTGCATGAACTTGTGTATGCGCAGTCTCACGTCTGTGTTTCAAGTGTCAGTTATGTGTGAAGATGTGACATGAAACTCTAGTGAGGCAGATCCAATTTATTATAAATCTCATACCAATGATAATCATTTAATGCATTGGAGAAGATGCACTAAAATTGCCTTCACCGGTCACTTTGATCATCGCTGATCCCTCAACATCATCATGCATCGGCATAACGCTAATAGACCTATAAAGTTAACTGTTCCTTATGTCCGTGCGACTGTTCAGCCAGGACTCACACAATTTTTATTCATTTATTTTAAAGCTCATCTGGCTGAAGAACCAGTGGGCTAATTCACAATTCGCAAAAATTGGTAGTCCTGTCAGAATATTGGGTAGATTTTGTGAAACTTGCACACATTGATCACCTAAGAGGTTTTCACCCAAAGTATGTTGAAGAGCAAGGACTTATTTGTTGTTTTACAGGCACTTTTTTAAAATTTTCACAGGAATCAGAGAATGTGTTTATTTTAATTCTAAATAGTCCATGCAATGCAGCCAGCCAATGATGAGGAAAGTTATCATGTTCTTCCTGTACTTCACACATTACAATAACCTGTGAATTTTGATGGATCGTGAGCCAGATGAGCTACTATACCACTGACACTCTTGCGTAATTTTTTTTAGTGGATTGATGTCAAAATTTTTATGTCATGACTGAAAAGCCATTTGTATTTGCTTCCATGTTAATAATACCATGAAGATGTCCCTTCATATGATCTTTTTAGGTATTGAAAGCTCCAAACTCATTGTCATTATTAAAGGACCTGCCTTCACCGTCAGTTCAATGGAGTGACAGAAGTCACAATTTAATGTGAGCGATTTCTGCGTGCAGGTTTCCCTCATGAAAACTGGCCATTGTTCGTATGCAGCTAACCTGCTGCTAAAAATGTCTGAGGAGTGCTTTGAGCATTGCATGACTCATTGTGGCTCCAGGCAACTCACAGCAGGCATCAGTGCACTTTCAGGCCATTAGATAAACCATTTGTTTCGGCCTTAAGACATATTGGATTTTAAAAAAGGCAACCCCCTCAATTTCTTGTGAAGCATTGTTGAATTTTCAGATACTTTTTAAGTTTATTTGGCAAACTAATATGTTCAGATGTCCTTATAAATAGAATAAATGGGAATGTTTAGCTTAAAGAATTAAAAGTGGCTTACAGAATTTCTCTAGTGGTCTGCAAAAGCAAAAGAATCCTGCTAAAATGTGTTGGTGTTCAACCTTGTCAAGACTGTTTAAAAGCATTTCTCAGACTAGGGATAGATTTGATAGCCATTCAGAAGGGGATACCAGCTGATACTTTGGGTGTTTCTAGGAGAGGCTGAAAAGGGAGAAGGTCAAATCTTGCCTGCCTCCTCTGTTCTGCATACCTGGCCATTTGCTGCAAGAGCGTCCTCAAGTGTCTCAAAATCCTATGGTGTTTTTTTTTTGTGTATTTCAGACTCTACACAGAAGTACCAATCTGATCAGTATTGTTGCTTTATGTCCATCAGTCTGTCAAGTGTGAAAATGGGATTATAAAGTATTCCACTAGATCACTGCCAAACTCTAAAATGTCAAAGTTTTTGCGCCATTACAGCTTAAATTCTCACATATGCAACAAGATGAAGTCAGTTTAAAATGTTTTCTTATTCCACTAACAGTCTCATCATGAAGCATTTCAGTCTGCAGAGACAAGATGCCGCTGCCTCATTTTTCCTTTTTATAATGTCTCCTTCTGATCTAAGCCAAGACTTCAGAACAGATTTTTTGAAATTAATACATGAAATGAATTTTCCACCCAGCCAGCTCTACTACTTAATATGTCCTTGACATGTAGCACCTCAGCTACAGAGGAGCGTTTCCTCTAAAATCCTAATCATTGTTCTGCATATTATGGCTGCTGCGATCCTTCTAAATTTCCCAACATTAGGGGGAAATGACCCACTTGACATATCCTGAAAAATTGCTTTTATCTTTTGAAGCCACCCATTTCTTTTTGAAACTGTTATTGATTGATTGAGCTGGTAAAGGTAACCTTTCCTGAGCTTTTGTCATTGAGTCACCACAGCAAACTGGCCGTCATGCTCAAGTCTTGAGTCAGCCACCATATGGATGACAGGGTGCTGCCAGCATGTATCTCACACTCTCTTGTTTTATCAGGAAGAAAATTTACAACCAAAAAAAAACAGTGTATTCTGGAATGGCAAAATGAACAGGTTGTATGTACTTCAAGAAGGATGTGGACAGTGCACACAGGCTCCCAAGTCTAACAACTTTTCTGGCAGAAACCCTGCATTTGCTGTTTGTATGGACGCAGATGGTCTGCAAAACAAGAGCAAATATCAAAATTAATTTCATGCCACCATGGTGATGCTGAATGTTTGATTGCTTTGAAGAAAACGTGGATTATGATTTCTTCTTCAGTTCATCCATTTCACACCTTTTTGCCACTTTTATAAGCACGGATTTTGTTGGCTTGGGGACAATGAAGAATATGAAGGGGGAAACAAACTTGCAAAAGTTGAGTTAAATATTAACTGAAAACTTATGATGAGTCATTGTCCAGAGAAGCTACTTCACCAGTGAATAGGGCTGTATTACAGAAGCTTCTAATAGAACATTTAGCGGTAGTCAACCAAGTCCAGTCTGTTTTCATAGATCGTATAGATGAAAGATGGATATAACGAACATTTCGTCACCCATTGGTTAATGGAGTCCTATTCTGGGGGCTTGAGCTTACCCATCACGATGTTTTAAAACTGGATGTGATGAATGTAGTGTGGGTCTGACCAAGAAACTGAGACGCTCATACAGTAACAGGTATAACAAGTTATACTCACCTTAAAGCACATTCTGTCTCTCAATTTTACAGTAATTTACAGAATGAACATGTTGCATTCAATAAAACTTGAAATTATTAATTTACTGGCTTGTCTTTGTCCTTACCATCACCTATGGTCATGAGCTCTGGGTAGTGACTGAAAGAATGTGATCATGGATACAAGTGGTGGAAATGAGCTTCCTCTGAAGAGTTGTCTGGGTTTGTAAGAAATATCAATGCTCTATGATAGACAGTATTCAGCATATGAAAGCATTGTGAAGACACATGCAAATGAATAACATCACCATAATCCAGCACAGACATAAAAGTGGAAGCAGCAAGTCTCATTCTTGCCTTGAAGGACGGAGAGGACTTGATTGTCAAGTAAAAACCCAGTTTAAATTTAAGTATTTTTCACCAGTTGCTGAACGTGAGGTGTGGGGGAGAGTCAATTATTCTTGAGTACTTGTTTTGAGTTGCTAACTTGGTCTCAGAGCCCCAAACTGTACTGATGAGTGAAAGGTCCAGTAATTTTTGCTTTCAAAACTTTTTCAATTTTTTGTACAGTGTTTTCTTCACTCTGTGTTGAACCTGCTTTGTAGCTTTTCAGTCATTGTATTTTTGTGGTTATTCTCTTGCTACCCAACTTTGCTTTGTCAGTGCCTCAATGAAGACCAATAGATGGTTCTTTTTTGAAGGGCTCCTGTAGCATTATTTAAATGAGATGGTTGCATTTTCATAGTATTTCTTTTAGAGCCCATAATACTTAGACTAACTTGTGTCTCTGCAAATTCCTGTGTCTATGAAAAATTGTAGCTGCAGTTAATTATCTGAGTTGCTCTTGACCTCACTCTAAACTCAGCTTAATGATACTACTGCCTGGAGTATAATAAATTCCCAACGCCATGTAAATGTTTTGTTATAAATTTTCAGTAGGTTTATTATTTATGACAGGTTGTTTACTTTTATTCGCTTGCTGCTATTTTTTGTGACACATGCTGCTTTCCTGCTTCTCCCCTTCCAGTCCTTTGCATTTGGCACTAAAATCAAGGAGTGTGAACTTAATGTATGTCTGTGATGAGCCTGTCATCTTCACTTGCAGAGTTTTTCATCTCAACCTGTGACCTTCAAAGCTTGTTTCCCTTTTTAAGCAGATATAGTCTAGTTAGTGAGATCAAGGGGTATATTTCTGACACTTAAGAAATGAATCCAGTGCCTGCAATGGCACCACTCCATTAAAAATGCTCCCAAAGTTTCATTGGTATATATGAAGGAGATCATTAAGCACTTGAAATGATTTAACTCATGAGAGATAAGTGTCCTCACACTTTGACATTTCCCTTTCAATATAGTTCCAGCAATTTGGCAATTACCACAGTCATTAGAATTTCATTTACCATGACTGCTTGTCTTGACCTTGAAACAGACTTGCTTAGTCGAGGTGGCAAACTGAGGTGCTCCTTTTGTCGCTCTCATTCTTTTACTTGTCTATTTTGTGGTTCTTTTTGTGTGCCAGTTCTCTTCCTATGAGTAAGACTTTTGTAACTTGGCAAGCAAGTAGTATTCTCACACTCCGTTTTTAACTCCCGTCTGGCCCTTCCAGCTATCTAGAGTTGCATTTCAAAATAAGATGAACTTGTCTTGTCTGTCAAGCCAATTGCTTGAAAAGCCACATAAATGTGGAACCCTCCTTTGGTGATCAGAAAGTTACTGTGTTAAAAAAAACTGTATTATACCAAACATTTTAAGGTTTTCATTTTTTATGCATTTACTGGTGATTTTGATTGCGTGCTAACATCCCCCTACAGTCAGTCAATGTGCCAGTGAGGTTGTTAAGGAATATTATTTTTTTATAATGCCCTTACAGTTCCCATCTGGCACATCATATGATGTGGATTCCTATGGGATTTGTCTGTCAAAATGTATCCATTTTCCTCCTGTTAGAGGTTTTGGATCATTCAGCTTTATGATTTAAAAAAGCATGTCAGTGCTATTTACTTTTTTTTTTTTTCCTGTGGAGAAAAACGATGAGTCATTAAGTATTTTCTGAACATACGCTGTTTGGACAAACGATTGAGCAACACCTCTTAATTTCATTCAGTCTCATTGCCATGTGTATGAAAGCACGTAGCCATGCAGTCTGCCTTTACAAAGACTTGTGAAAGAATGGGTCGTTTGAAAGAGCTCGCTGAATTCCATTGTGGTACTGAAATGGGATGCCACTGTCGCAACAAGTCAGTTGATGAAATTTCTTCCATCTTGGACATTCCCCCAACTGTAAGTAGTATTATTGCAAAGTAGACGCATTTTGGAACCACAGCAACTAAGGCATAAAGTGCCAGACCACAAAGTTACAGAGTGTGGTCTCTGAATGCCGAGGGGGATAACGCATAAAACTTGTAAACACTTTGCAAAAACTGTGCACTGAGAGCTTCATGGCATGGGTTTCCTTGGTCAAAGAGCTGCATGCAAACCTTACATCACCAGCAAACACAATGCCAAGCCATCAGATGGAGTGGGGTAAAACCTGTTGACACTGGACTCTGGAGAATTGGAAAAATGTTCTGTGGCGTGATGGGCTTCTCTGTCTGGCCGTCTGATGGAGAAGTTTGGGTTTGGAGAATAGCAGGAGACTTGCCTGGCTGCATTGTGACAACTAGTTTGGAGTAGGGATAATGCTATGAGGTTGGCCTGGGCCCCTTAGTTCCAGTGAAAGTAAATTTTAATGCTTCAGCTTACGAGAATATTTTTGGACAATTCTATGGTTCCAGCTTAGTGGGAACAGTTTGGGGATGCCCCTTTTCTCTTCCAGCATGACTGTGGCACAGTACACAAGGCATCATTGGGTGACTTCAACCCCATAGATCACCTTTGTGATGAACTAGAATGGAGATTGTGAGTCAAACTCCTTAATCCAACATCAGTGCCTCACCTCACAAATGCTCTTCTGGATGAATGGGAAAAATTCTCACAGACACACTCCGAAATCTTGTAGAAAGCCTTCCCATAAGAGTGGAAGCTATTCTCACTATAAAGGGGGCACCAATGACATATGCATGTCAGTGGATTTACAATAGGATATCATAAAAGCTACTGTAAGTGTAATGTGTAGGTTGCCTAATACATTTGTCCATATAGTGTATTTTTCACTCTTAATGGATTCTCCAAATTATGTTGCAACAATTTTATATGAAGCTGACTCCACCAGTCTATTAATAGGCTTTCAGACTTTTACAGGTCTGCTTTTAATGATAATAATTTGTCATGTTCAAGCAAAATGACAAATATTAACATTCTTGGCCTCTCAGCTGTGAAAATGGGCAGTATTATAATAAATGGATTTGGGCATTTTGCCAGGTTTTGCCATGTTGAGCTCTATGAAATATACTCCCTATAATAACTTACATTCTGAGCTCTACTTCTTTTTAAACTTTATAGTAAACCCTACCATTAAACTGCAAACCAAATACAGTGCTGCAGCCAAGCCCTCAGAAGTTTTTTTTTTTTGTTGTTGTTGTTTTTTTTTTTCCCCCCAGCCATTCTTCATTTTAAACACATAAAATGAGATTAAATCTATGCCCTAGGTAACTTCAAACTCTTCTGAAAGCCTATGCTAAAACCTGATGTGCACCTCCCTACAGATGTAACGACACAGTGCAGGAACTGTTGTGGCTACTTCTTTATTTCAACTGGAAGAGAATGGATTAAATTGTAGTGTTACCCACCGCCAATTAGGGCTCTAGTGACAAAATTGTGAAGTACCCCAGGCAGACTAAGCACAAGTATAAGTGTTGGTGTTTCCATAGGCTATATCGTAGGTTCTACATATATTCATGCCAAACATAAATTAAACTTAATTCTGTGCGTGTTTTCATTTGAACTGAACTTCTTCAGCCACATTTCTGTTACAGTAACATGTTACCGTAATCATTAACGCTGGTGCACAGGGATACTCTGGTGAAGTCATAGTTTAGGCCAGTAGGTGACCATTACCACATTTTTTTTTCCTGATGAATAGACCTCTCAGACTGAATATTTTAGGGATGGCTGCTTCAGCCTGATCAACATTTTGTTCTGACTAGGGCAGGCCAAGCTGCTCTAGTCCAGTTGAGGTGTTAATAAGCTCATCTCATTCAGAATGAGAATTAATGAGCTTTTTAACCTGAGCTGATACTGGCACGTGTTGCTGAAGGCACAGTGTGTAGCTGGTTTTAACTTTTTGCTGTGCCCTTTCCACAAATGCTAGGAATTTAAAAGGTGGATAGTTCTGTAATCTCTAAAACTGTCTCTCTTTTACTTAATACGGGCCAGTCTGACATCGGCACAAGGCTTGTTTCTTTTAGAGGTGCTGACTGTACAGATTGTGTCATTGGTCTCCCTGTCTCAATCAGCATCATTTACTTGTGCAGGAAAATCAAAGGGATGGTTTCTTCTTTTTGCATGTCTGGACTGCAGTTCAAACAGGAGTTTTGTGCTGAAAGTGTCATCTGCCTCTTTCTCCTTCTCCATCACCCTCTCTTCATTTAATATGCATACAGACACACACCTACACAGACACACAGACTGCCTGCAGTTGCTGCAGTTAGAGCTGGCATAATGTCATTATGGCACTTCCAGCAAAGGTTGGGTCCTATTTGAGGGGGCCCACTAGACAAAAGCCGAATTTGGCTGCGAATGAACTACACTCCTATCTCTCAGACTCACTCATAATAGGGTGCTGGGTCTGTTTCCGCCCCTGGCTGGGATTTGGAGATTTGCTACCCAGACAAGAGAGTGAGTGGAAGCCTTTGCTCTCATCCACCACTCCAAATCTATCGGGTATGGGTGAGAGAGTGGAGTTTTCATCCAAGATGAGCTCATTGTTGCCTTTTATGTGTGTTCTTTGCCCTGAGCCCAGTTTTCTACTAAGATGCTATCACTGTGCATTTTAGACAGATACATTATCTGTGAATGCTTGTGCTGCTTGATTTTTATCTTTGCTGAAGTTTCAAAGTCGGATTAGGGCAACCATGTGTTTTCAGTATGGAATTAGTGATAAGATTTCTGCTCACTGGGAGTCTGCAGAAACTGTGTTCATATCTTGGCCATGTTGACCACTTGTTTAGTATAGCTGTGACGATCTTCCTGCATAAGCTGTGTCATTTTCACCATTTTCATATGCTTTGTTAGTTTACTTTAGTGATAACCTTTGGAAATAGGGCAGCTGCAGGAGCTTAAGAGACAGAAATGGGTAGGGTAGGGTAGACACAAGCTCTTCTCACCATGGAGGGTTGTGTTAGGGAAGGCATCCATTTGTAAAACCTCTGCCAAATTACCAGTGCGGAGTAATCTGCTGTGGCGACCCCTTGGGGGGGGAAAAAAAAAACAAGGAAGCAGTCAAAGGTACATATTCATATTACAAAAACTTTGAAAGGTATTCATTTTAGTTTGTTGCTCGTGGAAGAAGGATTGGAGCTGTTCTTCCATAGTCTCACAGTTCTTTTAATGCCTTGAGACAAAAATAGGTCAGACAGCTGTTTTATCGGGCACCACATTTTGAGAGGTGTATAAAATGTGTTAACTCAGACAACAGTGACTCAGTCTAAGCATTCAGAATTCTTGCTGCATGGCTTCAGATGCTGACATGCATTCAGAAAACCTTGGCCTGAATTAAGAGTAGCATTGCACACAGCTACAGTATGCTCTATTTTGCCACAAGCAATTCTTCATCCTTAGCACAGATGCCCTAAAGTGTGGAAGCTTTGCCATGTCTGGGGTGACATTTAATTGGAAGAATAACAAAAGGCTCTTTGTCTTTCCTCTACTGGAAATTACAAGCAAAAAAAACACTACACAAATTAGTGTCCTTTTCCTTTAGTACAATTATGCATGCAGAGTCACATTTATGATGGAGTATTTTCTTTGTTGCAGAAAGTCAAAAAGCCCCCTGTGGTGATATCAGTATTGGGCATGGTAGCTCATTAAACTGTGTGGATCATTACGGGTTCCAACATCAAACAAGTGCTCTTTGGGTTGCATGTGTTGGGCTTGTGTTGCCTGCATTGTTCATGTTCACCTTGAGCTTCTACAAGGGAGACCTGATCTGACAATAAATCTTTAAAGCAATCTATTACTTTTTAAACTAGTAAGGTGTCGGTGAAAGTCATGTGTCTTTTCTTTTTTATTTGACTTTGCCTCTCATTGAGAAGCTAATGTGTGTCACGAAGGAGATCTGGCCAAGGTAGCAGCCGTACAAGCTCAAAGCTCCACCTCGATCTGTCAGTACCCTAGAAACCTCAAAAAGCAACCAAGTGGAGCAGCATAGCAGGTAGCTATTGCAGTAGAGACAGAAGTGATTAGAGGTAAACTAAATCATAAAGGGTGTGTCCCAATTCAGGGTCTGCATCCTTCGAAGGCTGCATTTGAAGGCCAGTTACATCACAGCGCGGCGACAACTGCTGTCTCAATTTGGAGGCTCCTCCAAACGCGTCCTCCTTTTCCCCGAATTTGAAGGATGCATCGGTGGATCCTTCGTGGCCTTTCATATCCCAAGATGCACTGCACGCCGGTGAGCTCCGAAATGTTTGGAAAAAATGGCGGATATTTCAAGCGAGGCGGCGGAGGAGTAAACTTTTAAAAGTAAGTATTATTGGATTTATTTCGTCTCAAATATGCAGCGGTACAAATGTTAAAGTAACAAAGAACCTAAAAACATTATAGTTTACAAACTTTCAGCTAAGTTTTGCGACTTTAATGTAGTCACTGTTTAATGCGACTCAGCTGACAGTCTTATTAAACTTTTACTTTTAAGCATCAGAGGTTAAAACGTTAATCTTCCACAGATTCAGTCTGTTTTAATAATATGTAGGTAAGAGGTCAGGTTGTGTTGCTGCCTGGTTTAAACTCGGTTCAAACGTTTTAATCACAGCTGATGTCAGCTGAGCTGCTTCTGTTGGTTTGATGGAGAAACCAGCAGAAGCTTTACTTATTAAAACTGACAGAGGACAAAGGTGATTTATTCACAGGGACAAACACTGGACCACAGCAGACACTTTGTAATATCCCAGTTTAACCAGTTCATTTGTGTCTCAGTCTGAACACAAACCTGAAAATTAGACAGTAAACAGAGAAATCCTCCTTCTCCTGTGCGGTTTTCAGACCACCTGAGTCTGTCACCTTTACCAACATGTATGCAGGATCTTGTGTCTGTGTTTTTAAGAGACATCAGAGAGGACACAGGACAGAGTATGTAGATGGGATCTTAAGTTAAAATTCTCTTTTAATACTCTAACTTAAAGGTTTATCAGAAGTCAGTATTATATTTGGAGCTCATTTTGTTCACTTGTTTCTTTGTCTTAGGACTGCAAGTGTCCAGGGTCAGGAGACACCTGGACACACACTGAGCTGTCACGTGTCTTCAGGCGTTGGACTGAGGCTGTCTACCCCAGAAGACACATCAGGACAAATTCAGCAGTGTGTGAGGAAGAGATGGAGAGGAGAACATGATGACAGGATGTTGTCTCTGTTTGAGGGACGTAGAACATTTAAAACTGTTGCTGAGTTTAATGTTTACTGTCTTCACAGGTCTGTCCAACTGTTTCTAACATAAAACACGAGGGATATTAGGAAAAACAATAAAATGTTTAAAGTGACAAAGAAGAAAACAGATCAGCTGTTTTTTTTGGATAAATGTTCTTTATGTAAGGGAACAGTGAGTCCTGGTAAGTCTGCTGAACATGGACACACTGAATAAAGACCCTCCTGTCCTGTCACTGGGACATTTTCTGGAGGGGTGTTCTTCTCTCTGCTGTCCACAGCATGATCATCTATTTATTTATCCATAATCTATCTTCATAGTTAATGTCAAGTATAGTCTGTGATCAGTGTGAAAAATACTTTATGTAAAAGTATGAATACACTGAAAATACTGCAGTCCAGAGGACAGATACAAGTTGTACAATGAAAACCTTAAAGTGTGTATTAATGTAAAATGTACTTGGTAAATAAATATCAACAAAAGAAGCTGAGTGTGTGTTTTCTTCACTTCTGTCAGATATGATGTCCATGTGTTTATTACATAGTACTGCTATAGATGAT
>VUQH01089196.1:42222-53915 GCA_015106775.1 Etroplus canarensis | reverse complement strand
AAATCCGCATATTTGATTTGGCACAGTTTTTACGCCGGATGCCCTTCCTGACGCAACCCTCACCATTTACCCGGGCTTGGGACCGGCACTAGGACTACACTGGCTTGTGGGCCCCTGTGGCTGGTTTTAAGATATCTACATACACAAGCCACTTTATTAGGTACGCCTTACCACTGTTGGGTTAGACCCCCTTTTGCCATCTGAACTGTTTTAATTGTTCGTGACCGAGATTCAACACAGTGCTAGAAACTTCCAGAGAGATTCTGGTCTATACTGACAGGAAAGTTTCCCACAGATGATACTGTTACTGTTGCCTTCTCATTAGCTTGAAGCAGTCTGGCCTTTTGGATATTTTCTCTTTTAAAATCAGAATCAGAATACTTTTATTAATCTCATGGGGAAAATTGTATTGTGTTATAGATGTTCAGTCATATATAAATAAACACAAATTTGAAAGGCAGTAGACATAAATTCGAGAGGTAAGAAATATGATAAAACCTGTCTGTATGATTTGCCATATGTAAGCATAAATAACTCTAAGTTTAAATACTGTACAATATGTAAATATGAATATTTACAACATGAAAATGTTAAGGGGTCACAGTGAGGAGTTCTAGAGTTTGATGGGCACAGGTAGGAATGATTTCCTGTGGCGTTCTGTGGTGCATCTGTAACCATCCTCTGTAAACTCTAGAGATGGTTGTGTGGGAAAATCCCAGTAGATCAGCAGTTTCTGAAATACTAAGACCAGTCCATCTGGCACCAACAACTACGCCATGTTCAACTTCTCTTAAATCGCCTTTCTTTCTCATTCTGATCCTCACTTTGAACTTCAGCAGGTCATCTTGACCACACCTACATGCCTAAATGCACTGAGCTGCTGCCATGGGATTGCTTTATTAGATATCTGTGCAGCTCAACAAGTGTACCTAATAAAGCGGCCAGTGAGTGCACATCTTTATATTGGATATAATTCAATTCCTTGACAATTAACCCATGCCCTTACAACTCTGAATCATAGTAACATTATTAGTCTAAAAATAATTCATAAACAAACAGAATCTGGTCATGTGGAGCTCCTCTGGATCAGACGCTGTTTTGTCCAGCAAACTCTACTGAATCTATACTGTCTCAGCAATGAGTTGGTATTGGTTACAAGCTTTTACCCTTACTATTTTCTTTCTTGTAGCTTCCTGTGTGTACAGAGTTTAAGATCAAAGTCAACTTTTGAACATCTTATATTTGAAAGAATAGGCTAGTTTGCAGGACCAAGCAGCCAAACCACGTGAAGCAACGACTCAAATCACTAACTTACCCTAAATTTAACATTTTAAGGTTGTTCATTATTTTAACATTTATAGCGCCAGATTACTGCGTGAGACGAAACCCAACATTTATTTGTAAAAGTGTATTCCTCAGCTGCGTCACTTGAACTGCACATCATGTTTTGGAAAGGGAAAGCCAAAGCTTTCTTTGGCGCTCATATTTAAGTGGAAACTTAAATCGGTTGGAAACATTTATGATTTAAGTAAAAAAAGTCTTGTCAAATTCCCAAATCAGCAACAAAAACACTGGCAAACACTCATGGTGCTCAAATGAAAAAAGAATCAAGAACGATTTCCTTTTATTGTGTAGAATCTAAAGATATACTGGATATGAAGCTTCACTGACTGCACCTGATTATTCTTAAATGATGACTTCCACCCGCAGACGATTTTTTACATACCTGGGCATGGAGTGCCCCTCTGAGGTAGCACTCCCTCCACAGGCCCATGCAGGGTCCCATAAGGAGGGGCAGTAAGGGCTCGTAGGGATCAAGTGGCCCTTGAGGTCCAGACATGGAAGTGAGGGCCTGGGGAAACTCAGCCAGAGCCCAAGCTTTCAGCAACCTCTCCAGACCAGGCACGTTCTCCGAAGATAACGCCCTCCGGTGGCTCTTTTTGTAAACACCTGAACTGCTACTGCTGCGCCAGGGAAGCAGATTAGAGGGACAGGAGAAAGTGCCTCGAGAGAGAAGAAACACTGAGCCTGGGATGGTGTCAGTCAGCTGGTGGGAATGAAAAGATAAAGTTAGTCCACACTGTAACCTAAACACACAAAAGCAACTTTACATTTGAAGCCACAACTAATTGAAGGTTTTATTCACAGTAACAAGATATTTTCTGCCATCATGGGCCTGCAGGTTATTATTTAAACAGATTGACTTCACTTGCTTAGTTCACTGATTTACAGTGAACTAAGCTAGACCTCCAAAGATGGCCACTAGGGGGCTGCATTGTAACATGTAAAAGTTGTGGAAGGCTCACCCTGTGCGTGTCTGGGTTGGTGTTAAGGTTGCCATTGAGTAGCGGTTGGAGCGGAGGGCTCGGGGGGACAGGCTGGGTGAAACGGTTTTGTGTCTGCTTGTTGTACTGCAGGGACCAGTCCCACACCGGGGGCAGAGGAGGGTCCGATGGATCTGAGGAGGAATCTGGGTGCAGCACGTCTCTCCAGCCGTTGACAGGTGTGTAGGACTGCCCGAGGTTCTGGGTACAGCAGGGTTAGAAGATGTAGTTTCTTATCAATTCTTTTTATTTACTGTAATCATCGAGGATCTAAGTCAGTATTTGACTTCACCAATACAACTTGCTGGAGACCTAAATCTCACCTATTCCTGGTTTTACAGATGTAGTGAAATGCAATTCGCAACACAAAGTTAAATGTTCATAACTAATCAATAAATTGATTAGGAGAGCGGGCCCTTTCAGTACACAAAGATTACTAAAGTTCCCCTCAGATGTTGAGTACCTGTGAGCGTTTGCATCTCTCCCGCTGGCAATTTGCTAGGAAGGTGGAGAAAAGTGGCAGGTGGATGCTGTCGTGCAGGGACAACAGGAAGTCTTCTGTCAGCTGGAAGCGAGAGGGGTACTGGGACCACAGCTGCCAAACGCAGTCCAGGAAGAGCAGGAAGACTGGAGCCTGGAAGGAGAAATCAAGTGAGGGAGGAGAGCAAAGAGAGTTAGAGGAATGGAGTGCAAACAAGCAGCAGAAAAGAGAAGACAAAGGAAGGAAAAAAGAAGGGAAAAGGTGGGACTAAAGTTTAGTTTATGGGCATCGTATCAGTTGCTGCACATGCCAATTATCCAATTATGATGTCACCACTGCACCTGTAAGCATTTATACTGGTGCTTTAAGGTGCCCCAAAGCTCTGCAGTCTTCTTCTGAACGACAGGAGTCTCCACTCAGAAAAAACCTCCACATTAGCGCGGATGAAGAAAGAGAAGAAGCTGAAACCGGAAGCAAAGCGATTCAAGTTTTTTTCAGTTGTCTTCCCAAAAAGTCTCATCATTTCAAGCTGTCAGTCTTCTGAGACTTTCTGATTCCTAGTTCTGATATGATACAAATGGCAGGGCAAACTGATGCAATAATACACTCAAGCCTTCATCATAGCTCTGCTGGCCATGTCGTCTGAACCAGGTTTCAAAAACTGTGAGCTGTACAACAAGCCAAAAGGACACCAAACACACAGCCATTCACAGGAGCAACAACTGCGAGCATGCTTAAAACAAACCAGAGCTGCACTGGAAGGCAAAAGTTGTTACTGCTGTTCCAAATGGCTACATCTAAAAGTTATTACACTCATTATGCCCATATTTTTATTCTTGGACTATACCAGAGTAGCTTTGCATGATTCAAAGAATCACTTTTTTAATGTTATACTGGGCCATGGTACAGCTCTTAGTTCATCCTTGTCTGAAGCAAGCTGTTGTAGTTCCCATTAGGCTCCCTTTACGCTAACTTTCTTCCAATTGGCCGCCCATTACAAACAGAAGGTTTGACGAGCAGATGGGTGGAACCTCTGTGCTCATAGTCAGAACTGTGTCCCTGAGACGACCATATTAGGGATTTTCTCTCTCTATGACACCATACAGAGCCAGGAGCAGAAAAATGATCTGAAACTGAGAATTAGGGCCCTTTGAAGACTCATGATTACTTGTACATACACTGGCGTCCATATTTAAAACTCTGGCCATGGTTAAAATGAGCATCTATCATTGAAAATGTATATATTTGCATGCTTGTGCATACAATTTGTCAATGTGAATGAAGAAAGAGCTTAAGAAACTTCCTCTGCAGACAGTGGGTGTGTTTGTTTAGGTAAAAGCAAAACTGGTGAGGAGGTTTTAGATGCCGTTTGACTGGAAAGAGTGGCTTTGTGCCATTTACCACAGTGCACAGTGAGTCCCTACAGCTGTATGCTCAGTATTTTGTCACAGGGTGAGAAGAGGCTATCCAACAGCAGAATGCACTTCAGGTGTCAAACGTGACTGCTTACCTCCTCCTTGTCATTGTCGCGGTGGTAGTTGATGCGGCTGTAGAAGCGGTGCCCACCCATCACCCACTCCTTCTGCACCAGGCCCTGGAAACCATGCTGGGTCCGACAGTGGGGGTCACACATCACCTGCACCAGGCTGGACACCACGCAGCTCATGTCTCGGTCCTCCACTTCTGTAATGTCAGAACAGGGAGACCACATGCTGAGTCCTCCTCTTCATTCAGCGCAATCAGAATACTTTAATAATCCCGGGGGGAACTCTCACTTGCCAGCTCACTCAATCACCGAGCCAGTAAGGAAAGCCCAACTTTAATCGGTGCCTATACAAACATTAACAAAAAAAATTCTGCCTGCGATTCATCAGGGTTGCTCTTATTCCTCCGAAGAGTGAAAGAAAATGTTCATAATAGACAGAGCTGATGTATGGACCTCTCAGCTGTCAGCTACAGCTGCAGATTGGCAGAGAAATTCAAAGACCAGAGGCAAGCAGTAAACATCCTCAGCTGAAAACAGCCATTGTTTGAGTAATGCAGTTCTGAATTTGTCTGAGCGTTTATGACTTAACAGGAAGCCAGCCCAGATGATCTGAAATCAGCCAAGTGTCTGCAAAACAAGTCAAAATGAAATCTAAAGCAGCACTACAAAAACTTAAATCACCCTTTGTTTGGATTATTTTACTTCACTTTCAGACACAAGTCAGAAATCACAACAACATTTTAATGTTGGGGAGATTAAACAATGAGAATGTCAGCGCTTTCCTCTCTCGGACTGGACCTCTAAGGGGTTAATTTGCAAGTAAACACAATTGGTCAAGGGTATAGTAAAGACAGTGAGTCTGTGTTTATCTTATTTGACAGAAACCTATGTATTTTTCTTGTATTTCAGACAATCTCATAAATAAATATATTCCTTATTTTTCAGTAAATAAAACTTCATTCAGCTAAAATGTCCCAATAGCCACATTTGTCTTTTGGCTTCTCAGGCAGTGACCTCCAGCTTGCACTGGGGCAGTTTGTAGCTGAGTGTGAAGCAGTTGGGATGAGAATTAGCAACTTCAAGTCTGAGACCATGGTCCTCTGGTGGGAAAGGGTGGAGTGCCCGCTCCGAGTCAGGAAGGAGTCACTGCCCCAAGTGGAGGAGTTTAAAAATCTCCGGTCCAGTTCAAGAGTAAGGGGAGAGGGGAGCGGGAGATTGACAGGCAGTTTGGCGCAGCGTCTGCAGTTATGCTGAGTGTGAAAGCAAAGCTGTCTACTTACCAGTCAATCTACATCCCAACCTAACCTATAGTCATATGCCTCAGGAAGAGCAGGGAGTCCTGAAACACATAGCATGGCCCCAACAGAACCCTGATCTCAGTCTGGGATCACATGAAGAGCAAAGACACTGGGACAGTTTCTATCCAAAGCAGCACTGCGGCAAATTCTCAAGATGTTCTGGACAACACATCTACCAGGCACCTTAAAACACTGAGCACAAGGCACAGCTTTTCAGCTTGAGTGTACTTTGTATGAAGTTAATCTTTATTAATAATATGCAATGTATTAAATTAGGTAGACTTTATTGTTTGCTGTCTTATCCCATGTGAAAAGGACAGTTCCAGGCAGATGTAATCAGGTCATTAAAAGCATGTTCTATGGAGGCCTACTGACAGTGTGCATGTAGGCTCAGTGGAGTGTGATTGTCCATGGTATAGGGCTACTTCAGGGTAAGCCCTACTGTAGCATTAATGAGAGGGAAGTGCTGTGAATAATGAAAGGATTGAATAATATGAGCTGGGCTTAGGAGTCACGTGACTCACCTTGAAGTGCCACAGTCAGGTGACCGCCACGAAGCAAGCAGGCTACCTCTGAAGCTTTCCTCAGACAAGACCTGGAGCCACAGAGGCAGGTTCATAACATGAAGATGAGTTACAAATACAGTCATCATACCTAAGAAACATAATGAACAATTGTGCATACAGTATATTAATGTTGCCTATAAGTTACTGTACAACCCACCTTAGGATTTACATATTGTTCAGTCCTCCAAGTGATTTAAACAAACCTGGGTTTTCTCCTTTCTCTGTGTAATACTCTGGGTGGTTTAGAATTTACTTGTTTTTTGTCACCAAGTTAAATCATACATTTTAAGCTGAAAATCAAGCTCTTTAAACGCCATTCATGCAGTTCAGCTTTCACGACCTTGATTTCTTTGTTTTTACAGGACCCTGAACACTTTGAATTCCTAAAAATGTTAGACAAAACCAGTTTAAAAATACTAAGCCATAAGCATGAATGACCTGATAACTTTTTGTTTGGGATGATACGCATGGCCAGACTGGCCAATCAGAGCTGTTACCTGGAGTAGTCTAGCCAGTGGGTGCTTTCCAGGGTAGATAACCATTTGTCATCAGGCACTGACACAGACGTGGAGATATCTACAAGCCAAAACAAGAGAAGGGCAATGGATCATATTCAGACAGAATTATTAATACAAATGTGTGAATGACATGACATGGTTTAAGAACAAGGAATGTAGACAAAACAACGGATTTTAAGGTTATGACTGATGCTCAACAGCAGACAATGACATGAAAACATTGAAAATAAAGTCTTAAATTGCTTGTTTAAATTCCTTCCCAAAATGATGTTAAAGAATGTCTCACTTGTTGAAAGATCAGTAAATGAGATACCTATGGGCTAGAGAATGTTTTAATATTTAATACTGCTGGGTGTCCCCAAAGTGTAGTGGTCAAGTGGTGACCCCTTGGAGAAATGCAAGGGAGCAGCCAAATGTGTCTTTAACTGCTGAGTATACATTACTAACAATGTCATGTTTCTTATCTACGAACATTTTAGACTGGAGAAGAAACACCTCCTAAAATACATACAGTCTCAAAAGGTACTGCTTATTAACGTAATTTCCAACATCTAGTTTAGACTGATTTTCCAATCTAGTTGTGGTGAAAACGTATCTGTGTCGGTTTTTACAAAAAATACTCTGAACCATGAAGCTCTGACCCACAAAAGACAAAACACTGAGCTGACAAATGTGTGAATCATGATAGTCAGTGACCTTTACACATTGTTCCTGTGTAAGTGGAAGAGAAAGTGAGAGAGTGTGTGTGGGTGTGTGTGTGTGTGTGTGTGTGATGGGTCAGCATTTCCGTTCCAGGGTCTGTAGTTTGGGGTCTCTGTGAGTTCTGTCTTCTCTGTTGTCAGGTGGAATGCGCTGCCTGTGCTCACATGACAAAAGCAACAGTAAGGACCGTCTCACAAAGCCCGTTTTGATGCGTCACAAAGTGAGCAGGAATACCCAAAACAAATTTTTAAAACAGACATGTTGGATTTGAAAACATAAATTCTACAGATAACTTCAACTAGGGGGGTAACCACAGGGATGAATTCAATGACAATTCCTTCAGGGTTATGAAGCATCATCAAAGACTGAACATAAAGGGTAAAAACTCTCATGAGAACTGTGAAAGTTTAATACTGATATTTTAGATGCTGACTGGTAAACCCATAGGCTGCTGCTGGTTAGCGAAGGCCTACTACAATGACTTAAAGAGGGATCGTCTGAGCAGAGCAGAAAAAAATAAAAAGATCATATGAATGATGGAATGTGAATGAATTATTGAAAATTTGAAGGTAATTAACTGTATCAATTTTATTTTTTGTCGAGGACCTTTCAGATCACACACCTGTTCTCATGGAGGGTTATATGACCAGGCGACTGATGACAGCAGAAGCGGCTGCTTCTTTTGTCCTTCCTGTGCTGTGTGTAAATACATATTTGCTCAGGTGTGGATGTGTGTGTTTTTGTCTTGTCCTCACCTCCCAGACAAAGGGCGCGCAGGCGGCTGTGTGCCAGCTGGATGTCGGCAGGTGAGGGCAGCTCCTCACCAAGCTCCACCACCACACACAGTGAGGACTGGCAACCAAACAGGATCATCTCCAGGTTTCTGCACAACATCAGATCCAGCTGTTAACAGACCAATACCCCTGCTACAAGCCTGTCTTACTTGGGGATCAATTAGTCACTGGCAGTCTTGTGTTTGTGATTAGCTGATATCATCTCTCAGGGCGTAAACACAGTGGTTGCCAAAACAACAGACCATGACACTAGAGTGGGACGAGTTGAAATTCTTCCCTGCTAGATATTCCATCATCAAATGTAAGTGGTATTATTGCAAAGTAGAAGCAAAGCATTTAGGAAGCATGGCAACTCAGCCACAAGGTGAGAGATCAGGTACAGAGTGGGGTCATCGAGTGCTGAGGCACATAGTGTGTAAAAGTCACTCTGCTGACTGCAGAGTTCCAAACCACCTCTGGCATTAACATCATCACAAAAACTGTGCACTGGGAGCTTCGTAGCATGGGTTTCCACGGTCAAGCAGCTGCACCCAAGCTCTGGAGCAGTGGATACATTCTGTGGGGTGACGAATCACATTTGCCTGATAGTCTGATAAATGAGTCTGGGTTTGGTGAATGCCAGGAGAATGATACCTGCCTGACTGCAATGTGACATCTGTAAAGTTTGGTGGAGTAGGGACGATGCCATACGGTTGTTTGTCTTAACGTTTCAGTTTACCAAGATATTTTGAACAATTTTATGCGTCCATTTGGGGAAGGCCCTTTGCTATTCCAGCATGACTATGCCACAATGCAGGAAGAAGAGCCCATAAAGGCATGGATAGGTGAGTTTGATGTCAAAGAACTTAACTGGCCCACACAGAGCCCTGGCCTCAACCCCATCCAACACCTTTGATATGAACTAGAATATGAGATTATGAGCTCACAAATGTCTTGATTAATGGGCAAAAAAAACCTCACAGACACACTCCAAAAGCTTGTAGAAAGCCTTCCCAGAAGAGTGGAAGCTATTATAGCTACAGGAGTATGCCTATGCATATATTTGCATACTTGGAGCGGGATATCAACGCCCCTGCAAGTGTAATGTGTAGGTGACCCAATACTTTTGTCCATAGAGCGTAACCTAATTTAAAACAAAAGGTCATCATCTTCTTTCTGAGGTTCCCTTTAGGGGTCACCACAGCTGATCATAGTCCTCCATCTCACACTATCCCTTACATCCTCTTCTGTCACAAATTAAAGCAAAAAGGTAATGTTTGAACAATATGAGCCTTAGTATCTTTAAATTTATCTAACAATTTTACTGGGCTGCAAACAACTTCTGACAGAACTTACCAAAGGAGCGAAAGGGAAAAAGGCTAAACATTGGTGATCGAAGCGTTCTTAGACAGAATCTTAATTTAGACTAAGCTTTAGGATTTGAGGTCCGGCAGCCAACCTGTTATTAGCTTACTGTAACCTGTACTTTGCTTTGTGAAAGTTACACCCTACAGTTAAGGCTGAAGTGCAGGTGGTCCAGTGTGAATGCACTGAAATCTATTTGCAAAGCATCGAGCACACACACACACACACACACACACACACACACACACACACACACACCTGATGTCATCTTTCTCATGGTAGATGTTGTTCTGGAAGCTGGCCATTCGCAGTAGATCACTGCCTCTGGGATGTCGCCAACACCAGCGCTGGAAACAGAAAACAGTTTCACCATCTTTAATAATACGTTCTTACTGCAGCTGCATTCATCTTATAATTTGGGTTGCAGGAATGTTAATAAGCAGGGAAACTAACACAACTGCAGCTGAAAGATCATTCTGTCATAGCACATGAATTACACTTGGGAAGTAGGCATCCAATTTTAAGAATGTCTTTTTTTTAGTTTTCTGAAGTAGCAACAAAAGCTTTAAGTATTTCTAAAGACAAGAAAATAGTTAGGCTTTTGAGTATCATCTTGAGTTGTTAGACATAAACCTGGTTTTTGAATTTCATCATATAAAAATCCAACTAAATATTACCCGAAGCAGTTCTACTTCAATGCCTGTTTCTTAGATTTGTTTGTTTCTGAGTTATAAAAACAGGAACAAGAAGTACAAAAGTCATTTTACAGGCTTGTGGCTCTAAAAAATTCCCAAGAATTGTTGAATCACAAGTGGTGGGAAGTAAAGTAGTCATTTTAAAAAAAAACGTGTCTCCAGAGCACTCACAGGGATGCGTCCCTCATTGAAGTGGGCGAAGCTTTTCTTCAGCTCAGTATCTAAAACCTTCTGTGGAACCACGATGAAGCGAGGCAGGCTGACAGGAACCAGAAAAAAAGCTCAGTTTTATTGACAGAATATAAACAGTACATTTAAAGCAGCCATGGCAGATGGATGAGTCATTTTATATTTAAAAAAAAAACAGAGCACATAAACTGAGGATACTGAGTGGTCTGTTAAAGAGTTTGTCCTTGGCTTCCTCGATTCCCTTTGTGATTGTATAACAGTGCTTAGGAAACAGTCTTTATCAAGCACTAGCAAACATTCACACATTCCTGAAATGTGTGATGCTGGTGGGCAGAATGAAGATGGCACTGTTGGGAAATTTGATACACCACAGAGTTTAAAAACATCACATGTGTTTTTACAATATTGCATACTTGGTTACTATCATCAATGCATATGTGGTTAAATTTGGGAATTTACCTGGTTGACATTTCAAAGCGGTCATTGACGGAGCTGACCCTCCAGCTAGCAGCTCCACACCGTTCCAGCTCCTGCTCCCAGTCTGAGGCAGACTCAAACCAGTTCATGTGGGCGTCTCGTCGGCGGTTGCTTAGAAACTGCTTCATTTCTGGAGGTGGAAAGTGATTCAAACACATCAACTGAGGTTTTTATCTTGGGGAAACGTTTCTTTGATGTTCACAACACTTTGAATTTGAGATGAGATCCTCTATGATAATACCATGACTGTTTTGAATCATGTTTTATATAAACACTATACTGACCTTGATGGGAAGGAGGATTTAAATTGTGGATCAAAGGGGCATCCAGCAATGGAGCAAAATGCATGAAGTTGGCACATGAGGACTGACTACAGTTAAATCCATAGGTTTTAGGACAATGACACTTTTTTGTAATTTTGCCTCTGTACACCATCATATTGGATTTTAAATCAGTCAAAATATTGTCAAAGTGCAGACTTGCAGTTTTAATGTAATATAATGGGACAACACAATTTTAAATATTGGAATTATTTGTAATACTTGGATGAAAATCCTTTACAGTCGATGACTGAAGTCTAGAACCCATGGACATCACAAACGATGCATTTCCTCCCTTGAGATGCTCCGC
Organism: Etroplus canarensis; assembly: GCA_015106775.1. Classification (NCBI taxonomy): domain Eukaryota; kingdom Metazoa; phylum Chordata; class Actinopteri; order Cichliformes; family Cichlidae; genus Etroplus; species Etroplus canarensis. The sequence goes on along the minus strand of VUQH01089196.1, from coordinate 42,411 downwards.
CAGGCCTTTACCGCAGCCGCCCTTAGTAGCTGCTTTTTCGTGGGTCTCTCTGCCTTCAAGTTTTATCTTCATTGTTGAAAAGCTGCTCTATTGGGCTGAGATCAGGTGACTGACTTGGCCACAGAAAAATATCCCCTTTCTTTGCATTGTGAAACTCTTGGGTTGATTTTGCAGAACACTTTAGATCAC
>VUQH01089196.1:9010-31882 GCA_015106775.1 Etroplus canarensis | reverse complement strand
GTTTGGGGGGGGAGAGAGGGGGGGGGGGGGGGGGGGGGGGGGGGGGGGGGGGGGGGGGGGGGGGGGGGCAAATGACACAAATGAACAGTTAAATGTTAACCTGGGTCCAGATCTTGGAATCCATCTACTCAACTTAATTATTTGTCTGGAAGCTTGATATAAAACATTAATTTCTTGATTTAAAAAAAAACAAACAATCCGTCCAATGACCTGCCAGTGAAAACTAATGATGTCAGAGCCACGGGTGGGATTAACCAATCAAGTTGTCTGTGCCAGGTTTTTTGTTTGTTTTTTTTGTGAGGCATAGCTACTGAACACTAATGAATAAAAACTGTTATTTTCACTGTTCTGCTTATACTGCAAAAACCAGTCTTGGTTATGGAAGACATCATCTATCTATCCATCAGCAAATTCCAAAACTGAAAATAATGCTAATGTAGAATGCCAAAAACTGCAGGTCCCTTACTGACCACTTGAGGCTGAATCCAAAAGCAAGTCAATTCCCACTGCCTGGTTCACAGTCTGGTTCCAAAAAAAGAAGTTTATTATGTACCTCCATCAGTACAGTTAAAGTTAGGAGTGTGGCCTTTGTGGTCTATATAGACAGGCTGTAGCCGCTGTGATTGCACTTCTTGGAGCAGTTTATGGGGTATCTGACAAACTGCACTTCAGTTTTGGTGATTGAAATTCTAGTATGTTATCAGTCTTAGCACTAATTAGCAGATATGCATGTCTGTGCCTTGCACCCATACGCTGCATGGACACAGCCTACTAACCAAGCCTGCTAGCTTGGCTCCAAAAAAACAACAACAAATGGCTGCAGCCAAAACTCTAATTTTCATGATTCAAAATGCAAAGTCCAAATTAATGGGTGACCTCATGGTGGCTGAGTCAAAAGTAAACCATTATCTTCTGGCCATGTATGAGCGTGGATTTCATGAGGATGTACAGGCCCATACATCAGTATGTAGGGAAATGCAAGGAAACATTCCCAGATGAAATATTAGAGAAATATCATTCAGACAGCATGATTATAGCAGGGCAGTGCAATATGACGATATATATCGGATGATGAAATTAAAACGCAACACATGCTGTTTTACTAGCGATGTTCCTGGTCAATTAAACATACAAATATTGAATGTTTTTGAATATTTAAGAGCTATACGAAACCAATAATCACATTCTTTGATAGTCAAATAATGTTTAAAATATCACTGAAATGTGCAGTGCTGTGTATCGTGTGCAACGTTGCACACAGATTAGTTTACCAGGTGTCAGCAACCTTAACAGTGTTGGCTGTAGTAGCCTTCTTCTTTGGAGGCTAGCGTCCACACAGCTGTGCGGAATATAGTTACACATTGCTTTGGTTCCACGGTTAAATGTCAGTTTTCTCTTAACATAGCCAACATACATCTGTTCATTTTCTGCATCAAAACACTGCAGAACCGCGACGCTTCCGGCTACTGCCCTCTGTCCTATACTGCTAGTACAACTTTCCACTGCTCGTTTACAACTTCCCATCACAGGGAGAGGGGGAGCCATCTGTGGGGGCTGCAACCGTGGTTAGAGTAAAGTCGTAACATCTTTCATCCAACAGGTGGGTACTGTTGTAAGAAAATCAATTAATTTAAGAGCAACTTATAGTGCACAGCGTTGTTTATGGCAATATTTTTCTACCTGCATGCTGTAAATATCTGCTATAGTTTAAGCTTTAAAAGTTCCATCTTTAGATTTGGTCATTTATACATAAATATTTTTGTTAGGCCTGTAATAATTTGCTTTTGAAGAGTGTTTTACATTTCACATTAATATTTTATAGTTTACATTCTTAAACATTTGTTCAGAATCCCATATCAATGAGTACCATTTATGAGTATATGATTTAAAATGTAAAAAAGAAATATAACTTTAAATTTGATTTAAATTTGAAAGACTGCATTATTTTCTCTCTTATTTTTTTATCTTATTTTTTTCTTGATGACCGAAATAAACTAAATAAACTAAACTAAACCTTTCCATCTGTTCATTATATAAACTACTACTTAACTAAATTTACAGAAAATTTATTATATTGTAAAACATATCATCATCATGGTATGAGATTTGGTCTTATCACCAAGCCCTAGATTAGAGATTTCTGTGTTATTCAAATTTTAATTTAAATTATAATTTTGGTTCATTTATTCAGATTAAGATCTTTATTTGCCTTTTGTACACACACACTCAGTCTGGGTAAATAGGAATTATTGTGCAGATCTTGGAGCCAAGTCACGTCGCCAAAACAAGACCACCGAAAACAATAAATAAAAATAAAACACTAATAAATAATGATAAAACAAGGCAAAAAGAAAATGCACACTACAATAATAAGGTAACAGTAAAGAACACTAATTTACACACCGTTTATCTTGCAATGTTCATGTTATGAATTTTATTGCACTTCAATGATGATCTGAAAGGTGTTGCATTTCTGATGAAATATACTGCACTTGAATATGAGGCAGATAGTATATGCATTTGATTAGTCCTTATTATGTTTTGCCATTAGTCTGACATTGGCAGGAAAGAAGCTATTGTAGTAAGAAAATAAATTTTGGTTTCCAAGAATTATTGAAACAAGATAATCAAATAAAATGTTTAGGTCTGATCACATATTTAATTAAAGAAAAGTCAGTTAGTAATTGTGTTTGCCTTAGTTTGATTCCTCAATGCCAATCACAGCTTCACAGATTCCAGTTAAATCAGAATCAGAATACTGTGTTAATTTCAGGAGGAAATTGCAAATTGCATAAATCAGTTTTTGGTAAAAGTGTGGGGCTCACCAAAATAAAATGCTGGGTTGAGTTTTAACCATCTGACCCTCAAGGCAAAAAGCAAGACTGATTTGAACAGTAAGATCTCCAGTGCCACCACACCATTCTCAGTAGAAGAACACAGTCAGTTCAAATTCTAAGCAAGTGTCTGACTGCAAGGATTCCAGTCATTGTTGAGCAAGTATATTTTGTTATGTCAAAGCTACCAGCATGCAATACTTTTTCTCCACATTAAATTTATATCTGGGTAAGACAGAGCGACTTGAAGGATGAGCCTGAGAAAATACAGCTGAGATGCATGTGAACCACATGCTCTTAGCCTCACGTTTTGTTTTCTTCCACATTTGTTCCTCATTTTCAGCTGGGATGCGTGCAGAGCAAAAGGTTCCTGCCCTCTTCAACCCACCGGGAGGAAGAGTGCAGACTGGGAATAGGTTACGTTGGGTTATAGCTATGGAAACAGAAGTATCCGTGTTGACAAAAGGAAAATATTGGAGACAGAAAATATCCTCATCAGGAAGGTAAAAAGGCCCCAGTGTCTGACGTTTTCTAAATAGCCTGGAACAGCCAAAAATGTCCTGTAACAGAAGCTTCAAAATGACAAATCATTTTTCTTCTCTCCGCCAGTGTCTGCAAATGTGAAAAACCCTTTTTTTATTGAAATCATCCATCTAAAGTAATACAATAAAAAAATTATTTTCATACAGAGAATGGAGGAGGATGCCGTCCAAATTAAGGACGATATTGGACAATCCTTCATGACGTGCTGGACAGACACTTTTATGTATAGTCTTCTATCTGTTCATATCTGTATACATATATTTTTACCTAAAGGAGCATCTGGACCCCAAGCAGTTTCTCCAAGGAATACGTAAATGATTCTGATAATACCCTTTTCAACATCAAGACCGAAACCCAAGTATACAAATATTATATTCTGTGGTCCCTTGTCCATCAATCAACAAGCCATAAAGCTGAGTGACAGCCTTTAAATCCCACAGTAACATTACACTGTGGAAAGAGGGGATTGTGGAGATGCTCTGAAGGGGGTCCCGGCCTCTTGGCTTTGTGTGTGAATGGACAGTGTGCCCCTCACCCCCAGTCACAGCATTGAAGCGGTACATGATCCACTTGTGGCTGCTGGAGCCATCCTGACTCATTTGCCCTCCTGCAGGCCGGCTCGGTTTCTGAGGTCCTGTGTCCTGATGTCACATGAGAACACCGTCAATGTCTCACGCTGCCCGTTAACTACTGACAGAACCAGGCAGCGATTCCACAATCCACAGTCATTTTCACCTTGTTGTGCATCTGGTTTGAGACAGCACATATTTAAGACACTTTTTATCACCGCCTCAGATACGCTACCAAGCAGCAACAACAGCATCACTGTGCTACTGGTATGAGAACTAATGATCCTGTTTCAACACAGAGATGCCTAACAAATAAGCCATTGTTCTACCCAGTGTCTGCATGTATGCGTTAAAGCTGAGAGAATGAGAGAGTCCACTGGTGCAACGTGAGCCCTTTCATTCAGATCAGTAACACTAACTCACAACTTCCCTGTGTTTGAAAGTTGAACTTGTTCTCACAAATTGTCTCAACACTTTCTCTGCAGAGTGTGCATGGATCTAAAGGATAAACTTCCCTGCCTGAAATCTGAATCCTTTGTAAAATAACCCATCATAAGACACACCAACTGTAACTTTAGCACAGAAAAAACTAATTTAGGTCTCAATAGAAAACAGTGCTCCTAATACACATCTGTCTTCTCTCTCTCTTAATATGAGACAGGTTCTCGTAGACAGCTGTGTTTCTAATCTGGCTGGAATGAAGGTGGAGAGGGAGAAGAAAGACTTCAGAGAACAGTGACTTCAGAGAACAGTAAGATGGTGTTGGAGAAGGGGATGAAGTTGAAAGACAGCGGGGGGAAAAATGTGGAGTAGAGACTTTCAACATTTCACAGTGACATGTTGACAGCTAAGAATAGAGTGAGTGAGAGAGGCAGAGTGAGTGTGTGTGTGTGCGCACGCGTGTGTATTGGAGAGTCCAGAGAGTGTTTGTTGAAAACATACAGCTGGAAAACTAATTAGGCTGGCTAGGTGAATAAAAGTGTGTGTGTAAGTGTGTCTTTTTGTGTACAAATATGTATGTGTGGAGCTGCGTGTGTAAGGTCAGTGGAAGCACATAAGGTCCTTGATACATGAGGTATAAGATATTTTAAGTCTACTGCATTTTCCTCAGTACTCTTGGGGTTGGACCACAAACTCAGACTTCATTTTGATCTCAGCTGCACACATGAAGTTTTGTGTATGCGCCTTGACAGCTGTGATGGCCAAGGGTATTACACAACTACACTGAAGACCAACAACATGCCAGTTAATTGAACTAAAAATAAAGCTAGACTTAAAACAATTCAAACATGTTTGTGTACTTACAGAACTAACTGAAACAAATCTGTCTTTAGTTTAGTTTCTCAGTTTGGTCAACATAGCCAACCTGAGGAGGCTGTGGCACACCCATTGAGTCGTGTTAGTAATGTCATACTGTTCTGAACTTCTAAAACCAGACAAATACTTCCTCGTTATAGCAAAGAACCAGAACGTCGATGATGCAGTGGCTCATGCGGATCATGAGCCATCACAATTCACAGGTTACAGTACAGAAAGAAAGGGATAAGTTTTCCTGTCTTTGGTTTGCTGGACATCAACTGAGAAATCAAGGTATCTGAAGTATCCAGGGCAAAGTAGTCCAGTTCATCACCAAATGAAAGTGTTTGAGTTCAGGAACAGTATGACTACATGGTCAGCAGCAACCATGGCCATAAAAAGCATGAAAACATGTTCAGATTCTTCTTAACTGTGGACGGACGGACAGGCACCTCACCATGGGATGAGCACGTAGATGAACCAATCAAGGAAAATACAAAATATAATTACCCTTGTGATGCCATTTCTTTGACAAAATCTGCCTACAAATGTCAAGACGTTCCAAAGTACTTTAAACTAGGGATCCACGTGACACATAGATATTGCTGCCGTCGGTAGTCGGCATCAAAAATACTAATCTGTTAAATTAATTTCTCATATTTTACAAATATACACTGTTAGCTGTTGCTACTGAAATGTATTTCAGCTACCTGCCACTAGATGGATGTATGTAGGCTGCGTCTGAATAAACTGATATAAAACCAATTTAAAGCCAGTTCGGCAAGCCAGGGACTGGACCGCCAAGGTCTCCACCTTTGACTGCCATCTAGTCCACATTGCACCGGATCCCCATGATCCCTCCTGCAGGTGGTGAACCCACTGAAGGGCGGACCCATGTGGCTCATTTGGGCTGAGCCAAGCTGGGGTTTCACGGGTATAAACTCGGCCACCATGGGCTTGTCATAGAGCCCCTCCCCCAGGCCTGGCTCCAGGGCGAGACCCCCGGTGACCCCTTTCCGGGCGAGGTACACTGTGTCCTTGTTTGCTTCACTGTCATTGGGATCCATTTGGACCGCTTTTAGTCTGGCTCTTCGCCCAGGACTTGTTTGCCTTGGGAGACCCTACCAGGGGCGAAGTGCCTGCGACAACATAGCTCCTGGGATCATGAGAACTCGCAAACTCCACACCGAAAGGAGCCAGAGGTGGTCCAGCATGTGATCAGGATCCCTCCTGGATGCCTCCCACTTGAGGTATTTTGGGCACGTACCTCTGGGAGGAGATCCCAGGGCAGACCCAGGAAATGCTGGAGACACTATGTCACCTTGGTGTCCCCCCCCTGAGGAGCTGGAGGAGGTGGCTGGGGACAGGAAAGTCTGAGCTTCTCTGCTTGAACTGCTGCCCCATCCACTCGGACCCCAGGAAAAGCAGTAGATGATGGATGGATGGATGGATGGATGACCAATTTAAGTTAACATGAAAGGAAAACAGACTGCTGGTGCTAGCTCTGCTAATGTTAGGCACCCTGAAAATTAATCTGATTGTACCCTGCCTATTGCACACATACCAAGTGCCACACATTTCAGCAGAATTTAAAATACACTTTGGTTACTGAATATGACTTACACTTTCAAATAGCTTGCAAATACACAAACATTAACAGCATAGGCTATATTTAACCTCAACCATTAAGTTGGGCTCAATGCTGACCATTTTCTGACTTTTAAACTAGTTGATTAGTCAGAGGTTTTTCCCTCCCATTTAGTCATCCCTAGTTTAAAATTCTTTTGGGGTAGTCACTGCAACAGCAGTCATTTCCACAACCAGATTTTTCCACAATGACACACACACAAACACAAGGACAGCAAAAAAAGACCAAGGTGCAATCTTCAGATGGGATCACACCAACCAAAACACCAATGAATGGCAAGACCACACCCACAATCCAGCTGAATTACACAGCTGTGACGTTTTGAGGTTACATCCACCACAGCGGCTGTCCCCAGGACAGCACTTTGTCATGATGACACAGTAAGACAGTCTCATAAAACAATGAAACAGGATATAATACTAGCTACACTGGTGCTGCTGGTGAAAAGCACACACTTGCTTAAACACCAGATAAAGATACTTCACATGGGCAGTTAAAATATCTTAAAAATGAAAAATGTTGACAGGGGCTTAAGTGCATTTGTCCTAGACTGCTCAGTACATAACAATAAGTTCAGCTGGGTGTGTCCTTGAGTTGACACGCTCTGTAACTATATCATATATTATATCTGTAACTATAGCAGCTTTGGTAAAGTTGCTTTGAGAAATCCAGCTTCATGAAAAAAACAAAAGTTTGGTCAAGATCCATCCAACGAGTCAGCCCCTGTATGGATGGACAGACAGATTGAAGGATGCACGGGCAGCCCAAAAAAACATAATGCCTCCGCGGGGGATGCAACATAACACATTTACATCTCATCTGCTCCGTGATAAGTGCTGTGAGAAGCTGCTGACATGCAGAGGTAAAGATTAGCTTCTCTCAGATCAAGGCACTCTGGTCTGCTGCCACTGCAGTGAAATCTCCTGTGCTGACACAAGAATATGAGCAGGGCTGGGCCCGGGGAAACAACTTGCGCTGTAAGACCAGTAGCCCTGCAGCGTCCAGCAGATTACCCCTTGGGAAGAAGCTTGACCTCTGGTAAATCGAGAGGGCTAAATTCTCTCCACAGCAGGAGTTTTTAACCTTTTGGGGGAAACGGGAATTGATTTCAGGCTTACACGTGTAGGGTTATATCTGAAAAAAAAAAGAAAAAAAAAAAAAAAAGAGGCTTATATCTAAAAGGTAAAAAACTGGGGGGACACAATTGAAATGCAGCCTATACCTCCTTGAATACAAACTGCATTAAAGAAAATAGGCCTGCCTAGTACTGTCATCTTGTTTTATGAGAGGGTTAAATTCCTCTGTACGGAGAATATAGCTCAGTCCCTGCTGCTGTCTGCCATATGACAAAAAAGAAAAAACTGTAGCTGCACTGCTCAGCACAAGTTGAAACTCACTTCACACCACTGCTCCCAAATCACTGACGTCACAGCAGGGGTTTATCTTCATGAGGAGATGATTTAAATATATTAAACCAAAACACTTCCTGCTTCCATGTCACCACATTTCATCACACAATGTAATAAAGCCACCAAACCTTCTGATCTCATCTACCGTATTATTGTTCACTGAGACTCAAAGTTTCCCTTTTGTTGTTCAGGTCAGCTTATCCACAGCAGATGTTTTCCCACATCAAGGCAAAGCACCTGCTGTGACATTCCTGGTCCAGGTGTGGCTGCAAGTGTAATATAGAAATTTCCCCTGAATAGCGAAGGCAGCACCAGCTTTAAGTACTGATAGTTCTGCTGTGCCTGAAGCTACAGGGAGAGTTATCAACTGAGGTTTGTGAAGCTTCAATCAATATTTATTTCATCAGTTCAAGATGTGTTGATTTGTCAAAAGCAGGTGTTTAGGAAGGGATGTAGCAATTGATGGTTTTTATATTGCGACTTTATGTGGGATTTTAAATCCCATCTAGAGTCAAATAAATAACTGGATATGATTCTGCGTTGCCTGCAAAAGATAATATATCCCAGATCAGGGTGTGGGATAACACAGGCCTGCCTGTTCTCCACCTCCCCCCCACCCGCCTACCAATCATACAATACATTCTAACTTAATGAAGGATCCAGATGAACTTGAGAAACAAGAAGTCTGATATTCCCTCATGATTAGTGAATATCAGAATTCTTTATTAATCTCAGGGGGGAAATTGTATAATATTACTCTTAATGAAATAAAAGATGGAGAAAAAACATGACATCTTGAGGGAGAGTCCAAATTTTCTTCTGGATCAGATCCATATTAATTTTATTTCTCTGTCTTTACATGGACGCGGGCTTTGTTCACCACTTGGTGGTGTGACGACCCGCTGGCCATCTGAACACTAAATCTCTCTTTTGCTGTGTTGTGCTTTGTCCTTTCCTCTGCAGGAGCTGACTGGGGAACAGTTAGCTACCTGAGCTACACCTGGGCCGAGTGAACCAGGCTATAAGAACTGGCTCCATGTTCGGTCCTGGTCCACGCTGACCTCAACACCAGCTCTCTTGCTCTGCCCCCCCAGCTCGACTGCTGCGTGCCTTTTGGGGTTTTCTTTTGTTTTATATGCACAGACACTTATCCACGAATACATTACACTCCTACACTACACAGCTTTGCCAATTTTAACATATTTTTTCCTGTAAGATCCAGAAGTCCCACTCGTACTGAGGTCAGAGAGCTGAAGTTAAATAACAATCTATTACTCCTCTGGGATATATACCTATCAAGGTTAAGAAGCTTCTCGAAATCTCCAGTGAGTTATTGCAATAATGTTACAAACCTCCTCAGCAGCCAACGGTGCGACCAGGAAAAAACCATTACATCTCCTGACTTTCATCTGGGAGACATAAAAAGGGGAGAATGTGGTGGGAGACACAGAGTTGTGTGGTCAGGGGTTAGGCCCAAAGCTGTGGGTATTTTTGACCAGAAAGCAGTCAAGACTATATGATGGACATCACTCATTGGTTGGGGAATTCCTGTCATGAAGCCTTGAGCTGAGTGCATTCAGCATCTCTGTGCTTTGCAACCCGACGTGACGAGCAAGGGGTAGATGAATGTGAATCCTAGAACTGAAATTGGCAAGCTACTGACAAGTTGCACCCCAGTTTATCCTCCTTTTTGAATCTAATAATGACCACAACTTACAAAAAATTAAAAAAAAGAACATCAGTAATGTAGTAGCTTAAGTTATTGTAATGTGTAAAGTACAGAAAGAAAATGGTAAGTTTTTTTGTCACTGGTTGGCTGAAATTCACAAACTAATATGACTCAAATTCCACAACAGCCCGAGTTCCTGACGGCCCTAACCTGGATTAGTACATTATTATGCCATGAATAAAAACTGCATTTATGTATAAAGGTAAGAAGGGCACAAGCAAGCACTCATTTTATGAATATTACAATCACCACCAGTACTCTTAGGAGTAGTGATTCTTGTGAAAATGGAAAAGTGCCTATAAAAAGACAAATATGACCCTGAACTTGAGCACAGTTTGGCTGAGAACCCATTAGGTGATCATTATAAGCAATCTCCCCCCTCATGGGATTAATAAAGTATTCTCATTCTGAGCTAGTAAAATCTGTCTAGTACTGTAGGAGAAGTAAAGATTCTCCTGAATTGTGGGTCGACAGACAGATTCCTCACCATGGCTCATTGATCCTTTGGCGAGATGAGCTAATGAACTCAAAGTTGTAGTCGATATGACCTGAAACTAGATATTAAGCCCAAAAATTAATCACGAAAGTGTTTAATGACATCACGGAGGAAAGGAGCCAAGAGCCATTGTTCAATAGGGGTCTATGCAAAACCCCCTGCTGTCCCCTTGGCTTTAAGACACTGCACTGCTGTAAATGAAAAGAGCGTTTGCTTTATAAAACAAGACATAATGAGAGACTGGAAGCAAAAATTAATGAAAAAAATGACCCCAAATCAATTAATCACCCAGCCATAGTTTAAGCTATTCCACAGCGCTAGTATCTCCATAGGGTAGTGGTTTGCACATTTGCCTTCTACGCAAAAGATCCCTGGTTCAAATCCAGGTGGGGACACAAGTCCCTCCCACTATGGGAGGAATGCATCAGGAAGGGCATCCAGTGTAAAATCTGCACTAAATTGGCAATACATCTGCTGAGGCGATCCCTTGGGGAAATATAAAGTTTATAGATCTTATTTAATAAAAAGACAGTCTTACCTGGTAGACAGCGTAGTCCAAATACATCCCGACTCCTCGCATTGACCCCAGTCTGACTCAGCATCCTCTCCTTTAAGGGAAAGAGAGCAGACATAAACAAAATTTAATCATGTATAATCAACAGGAAATTGGGCGGGCTCCTACCCAGGCACTGTAAAAAAAACAAAAAAAAAAAAACCTAAAACTATACACCAGCACCTCTGATTAATATGTTATATCTTACATTTTTAGTCAGAAAGTGAAGTGTACCCTTAGACACATTCATTTATGCCCAGCTATGAAAGCTAGCTTCTAATTCTAAGGGATTTACAGAGTGCATCAAATCAAACGAGCAGATTACTACACTCATCAAAATATTCCAGAGAACCTGAACACCACGAGCGGTAATCAACATGGTGTTCTTTTACGATCAACACTGCTCTCCTGCTGACCTATGCCACAGCCCTCTCAAACTGTTTACACAAGGAATCCAAATGCAGACTAAACAACACACAATCAGCTCACGACGGAGCCTCGTGTCACCTTTGGTCTTCATTACGCTCAAATTATGGCTCTGCCTGCTTCTGTCATTAAAGGCTGGCTCATCTCAGAGGACTCGTTTTCAAAGAGAAAGAAACAAAGCCAACCGCACAAAGTCCCATGATTCTTAATTTCCATGTTGCTGTTCTGTTTGTTCCTGCTTTCTCTGCGACGGCCACACGTCTCACGTACTTGAGTCTGTCCTAAGAGCGGAGTCCAACCCCACGGAGCCACTGAGGTTTCTATAATCAGGCTCTGAGCTTACTAGAACATATGCTTCCACTTAACTTTCCTACTAACCCCCTTTGTGAGGGCCATTTACATTTATCGGCTTAAGATCCCATAATAAGCCCAGGCCTGCAATGTGAGAAGATGGTATGATTGTACAGGTGGCAAAAGAAGCTTTAAAACAGCAAAGAAATACAGAGAAGGCCAAACTATACATCGTAGAGCCTCAACGTTCTCTCTCAGAACTTTTGGCTAAGTTTGGCGTACAATGAAACTATTAATCACTGTTTCATTTAAGACACCGGCTTTATTGTGAAAATACTTGGAGTCAGCAAGGAGGCGTGAACAATAACAATGAATCTACTCAGTCGTCACTGTTATATGCTTGCAATTACTCAGTGTGGTGAGTTCTGCGTTAGCCGCCCGCTCATGAAAACCTGACACTAAGCATGTGGCCCTTCATAAAAAGAGAAGCAAGGAGCGCTTAACAAAGAGGACCTTTGCTTCCTGAAAAGGTTATAACGTCACATGTATTCATGGCTGGGTATTTTGTTTCTCTCTATGAGAGCATCTGGCTGCCTCTTTAACCCACAGACTCGGCAGTTTGGTGCTGATACTTGTATATGTGTGTATATATATTATATATATATCTCAATATCAATCTATCAGTATTTATGCAGGGTTCTTCCAAAACTGGCCTTTAGGAGGTTGCTAAAAAAAATCACCACCAAGCTGGAAAAACCTTGCTTCAATCTACTTACACTCATTGGCCACTTCATTAGGTACACCTTGGTAGGACCAGGTTAGACCCGCTTTTGTCTTCAGAACAGCCTTATTTCTTCATGGCATAAATTTAACAAGATGCTGGAAACATTCCTCAGAGATTTTAAGCCATATTTTTCAGATTTTGGTCCAGATTTTTCAGCTGAGCATCTAAGATAAGAATCTCCCATTCCATTGCATCCCAAAATTGGTGTACTGGATTGAGATCTGGTGACTATGGAGGGCACTGTACAGTGACCTCAGTCTCATTTACCAGTTTTAGATGATCTGAGCTTTGTGACGAGTCGCGTTATCTTGCTGGAAGCAGCCATGAGAAGATGGGCACACTGTGGTCATAAAGGGATGCACATGGTCAGCAACACCACTCAGGCAGGCTGTGGCGTTTCAACAAGGAGCCTGAAGTGTGCCAAGAAAATATCCCCCACACCATTACACCACTACCATCAGCAGCCTGAACTGCTGAATGAATCCATGCTTCCATGTTGCTGACATCAGATTTTGACCCTGCCATTTAAATGTCACAGCAGGAAATGAGACTCAGACCATGCAACATTTTTCTTTTGTCCAACTTTGGTGAGCCTGTGCAAAACTGCAGCCTCAGTTTCCTGTTCGTAGCTGAGACAAGTGGCGCCCAGTGTGGTCTTCTGCTGCAGCAGCCCATTTGCTTCAGCTTCAGCGTGCTGTGTGTACAAAGATGATCTTCAGCATAACTTGTTTGTAATGAATAGTTATTTCAAACTTAAACTCTTATATGCAAAGATTTTTCCTGGCTCAAAATTTGACTTTGGAAATTTATTACACATACAAGCAGAATTGGTCCACATATAGTTGAGACAAAGAGACTGTGTTACCTTACTTAAACAGAAGTAGAGATTTTTCCTGCTATTTCTTTCCATTTAATAAATGAAAACTTAAAATGGATTTTAAGTTTGAGCAAATGAAACCCAACTTCTAAAAAATGGTATTTAATAATTAGTCTCGGTGATTTTTCTTTGGAGGAAGGCTGAAACTTTTTTGGTGGGCACCGACATTTCTTTAAAGGCAAAAAAAATGCATGTATTCCAACATCTGACTTCAAATATGCTAAAAACAATAGCAAAACTTTACTAGTGTCTAAATGAATGAATCCAGGGCGAAGTCAGCTATGAACACAGAAAGAAAAAGATAAAAATGAAAATGCCGCCTCTTAAGTCTCTAATAAAACTAGAGGCATGAGCTAAATGCCCTGAGTTCTGCCAAACAAATATTTTAAGGCTAAATATGAGTAGTTTCAGCAATTTCACTGAATAAATTAAAAGGCATAAAATTCTCTGCAAGCAAAACCCACTAGAGAAAAACAAGAGGGTGTTTTTATTACGAGGCAGAACAGTAAAATTTTATAAGCCTTAGTTTCTGCCAGAGCATTGTTCATTTTTTTCCATCTGGCTTTAAAATGTCTGTGCTTTCTTTTCTGTCTCTACATCAACACCCACAGAAAACCCACAGCTGAATTCCTTATCCCCCTTTAAGCACATGAAGTGATATTCAGATCGTATTCATTTCATAAGTCAGACGTAGAGTTAACTTTGTCTCCAAAGGTTGTCAAAACTGACAAAGCCATGTAAGACAAGTGAATGTACAAGATAACACTGCAGTACACAAGGTGAAGTGCAGGCTGGATTATGGACATAATAACACGAGTAGAACACAACTGATTCACACTTTTTTTTAAAAAAATCTACTAATTTGATGTGAAATGCAGGCAAATAACCTTCACCAGCAAGTTGTGCACAGCAGAAGCAAATCAGGAAGTAGAGATAAGGAAATTAGCATGAGATAAAGTCTAAGCTCTAACTTAAAAGATACTGTAACCAAACCAGCTCTGAGTCACATATCGCTCAAAAACCACATTTCCAGCGCTGTTTTTGCTGATACTTCACTTTTGCATTCATCGTGGCTTCTGAAGTCCCCACTATATCACTTTCATTGCATCTTTCTCCCCCCGTGTTCAGCCTCTCTGCCCCACTTTTGCCCTCCACAAACTCCCTCCTTTTTATCCTCAGGGACTGTGGCCAAGGCTTATTGCAGTTTCCATTGCTCATGGCTTCCCCTTGCTAGTGCAGCCAGACTTCTGCAGCAAGCATGCCTTGTTCCTGGGTCTGGACCAAACTTTTCTTTCCCCAAACATGAGGCCAAACACACGAGGGAACAAACTAATTTTCTGGTGGACATGCATCTCATCACGTTCCATTGTGATTTCCTACACTTAAACCCCTTATGTGTTAAAACCTTATTTTACATATGGCTCTGACTTTCCCTCTGCTTCACCAAAAATCTGTGACAACATCCTAAACAGTGTCATAACAATGATTTTTAAGGTTAAATATACTCAGTTAGTGGCAAGGGGATTTTATTTGCAGTCCCATACCAAAACACACTATACTGGCATTGTTCACATGAACAATTCTGAGTCTATTTTGAAAGCTACTGTTCGACGCCTGGCTTGCAGCTTGTAGCACACACTTTAACTTTTAACCACTGTTCTCTTGGAGCCTGTTTATTTGTATTGTGCTTTTGATTTCCTCGCATGAATGAGGGCAGTCAAATAGCACTGTGACTTGAAAGGAAAAGGAGGACGTGATGTAGTTTTGCTAAACAGGGATCACTTTGAAGTGTTTTTCTGCAGATATAAAGTGGACAGAACGTTTGCTTTGATTTAGACCTGTTGTGTTTCGCTGCAGATGATCTTGGTATCTAATTTATTCAAAAGGAAAACCTCAAGGGCAACCAAATGGGATAAAAAGCCTTCTATATAATCACCAGCAGAAATGTACTGAAAACAGCATTTTGAGCTTATTTAAAGGAAACACAGAAATTAGAGAAACTATTTTTAAACAGGCGGTAAAATAGTACATCAATATTTCATGAACTGGGAATTCTAGCAGTTAATATTTAATGTGAAAATATGAATCACCCTATGAATGTCTAACTCTTAACCAATTTCTCTACAAAATCCTGAAGCAATCATTCTCTACCATTCTATCTTAATGCCTGGAAATGAGAGTGTAAATACAACACTGACTGGATTCTTCACATAACCCAGCCACGGGTGGCACAAGGCAGTGTACTCCTAATGCTGGTCCCAAGCCTGGATAAACGGGGAGAGCTATGTCAGGAAGGGCATCTGGTGTAAAATCTTTGGCAAATCAAAAATAGGACTTTCATACTAGATCAGACACGGCCTGGGTTAACAACCACTGCCTCTGGTGCTATTGGTGCTAAGCTCTCAACGCTACCTGTCTTCATTGGCGGTCCTGATGTGGAAATAGTACCTAGAAGTATCTTGACCTTCACCTGGACAATAAACTGGACTGGTCAGCTAACACAAGAAGGGACAGACAACTGAAACTGGGGTCTTTAAAGATCTGCAAAAAACTCCTGGTCATGTCCTGGTCAGTTGTCACCAGCGTGCTCTTCAGACTGGACAGGCTGGTGGGGAAAGCGGGCTCTTTGGCTGGTACATGCTGGAATCTGATGGACTCTGAACAAGCTGATGACCATCATGGACAATGATCAACACCCACTGTACGCCATAGTCACCAGGCAGAGAAGCTTGTTCAGTGGCAGACTCCTGTCTGTTCAACGGGCTACCCAGCTCTTCAACACAGCACAGAGGTGCAGGGATGAAGCTGAGTACTGCCGCCTAACAACCCTATCCTACTAAACTTATTTATATATTTAACCTTTATTGTAAGAGGTATCTGTATTTACTGTATAGTTTATATTTTTTTACCTTGTCTTAGTTTTTATATTTTACCCCTAGCTTATGTGGTATCTGTATTTACTGCTCTGTATTTGTGTAAGAGTCATGTGTATTGCGTAAGCCGCTGGATTCTGAAATTTTCTTTGGGATTAATAAAGAACCTATCCAGCTATGTGCCAACAGGGTGCCGGTGGAAACTATGCTACTGCTGGCCAAAGACAAAAGGAGGAGGAGATGGGGAAGACATGTCAGGAGGCAAAGAGAGAAGGAAAGGTAGGAGGGTGGAGGTGAGAGTAGGGACTTTAAATGTAGGGACTACGACTGGTAAAGGGAGAGAGCTGGCTGATATGATGGAGAGAAGGAAGGTAGATATATTGTGTGTGCAAGAAACCAGGTGGAAGGGCCAGGTGGATTCAAACTGTTCTACTATGGTGTAGGTAGGAAGAGAAATGGAGTAGGGGTCATCTTGAAGGAAGAGTATGTGAAGAGTGTTCTGGAGGTGAAGAGAGTGTCAGAATTATGACTTTCAAGCTGGAAATTGAAGGTGTGATGCTGAATGTTGTTGCATATGCCCCACAAGTTGGATGTCAGAAGAGAGAGAGGAATTCTGGAGTAAGTTGGATGAAATACTAGAGAGTATTCCCAGAGGAGAGAGAGTGGTGATTGGAGCAGACTTCAATGGGCATGTAGGTGAAGGGAACAGAGGGGATGAGGAGGTGTTGGGTAGGTATGGTGTTAAGGAGAGGAATGTGGAGGGACAGATGGTAGTGGATTTTGCAACAAGGATGGAAATGAATGTGGCGAACACAAGTGCAGAGTGTTAGTAAGGAGGAAGTGAGGGTAGCCATGAGGAGGATGAAGAGTGGAAAGGCAGCTGGTATACATGACATACCTGTGGAGGTACTGAGATCTCTAGGAGAGAGCGCAGTAGACTTTTTAACCAGACTGTTTAACACCATCTTGGGGAGCAAGAAGATGTCTGAGGAATGGAGAAGAAGTGCACTGGTACCAAATTTTAAGAATAATGATGATGTGGACTCTGTAATAGCTACAAAGGGGGGGGGGGGACCAACTCCATATTAATGCCTATGGATTTAGAAGCTCCTTTAGGTGCAATTTGTAGGCTGCTACTTCTCAGTTAGCTGGTGGGTGGGCAGGACAACCACCATCTTTACTGTTACACAATAATTCTAAAGATTTCTATTCAGGACTTTGGTGTGACCACACCACAAGAGACAGAAATGGCACTCACAAACATGACTTTCTAGGCAAGAAATTTGTACTGAACAATGAGAATACAGGCAAACATGAGACCATGCGAGTTAGAATATTTTCAGGTTCAGCAAATATTTTCACTTTCAAATTTGCTTTTTACGTAGAGACAAAACATAAAAGGACTGTAGTAGTACGAAGAGGTAAGCAAAATCAGTGGACTTGTATTTCCTTAAAATATGACACTGCTAAATGACTCCAGCTATTGGTTGGGACCAGAAGCACTCCAAGCAAAACTTCAGCTGGCATTTGGTTGGAACACAAGATTATAACTTCTGACACCGCAAATTCTCGATTTGAAGGGAACAGGAAACAGTTTGGAAAACAGATTATCTCTAAGCCTATCTGCATCTACATTAACCCTATCACTTTATGATGGATTATGCTGGTATAGATATGTGAGGTCAGTACAGGAAGGTTCAAAGGTCACAAGAAGTCAAATAAAACAGGACTTTGCTTACCATAGGAAGATAATCCTTTAACATTAGAACTGCTGACATTCCAAACTACCTAGAATCACCTGGGGGGTCATTTTGTCCACATCCTGAAACAGCAGCAGCAATGGTCAATAGATCTTTTTTTAATTAGGATATTCATTTTCATCTAATAGTTCTAATTATAAGATCGAATGAAATAAGGATTTAAGATTAAGATTAAGGGGGTTTACTACTGAGATTATTACTTCTTTATTGTTTAGAATCCAATAATAAACAAAGACTATAACAAATCACACAATGACTAAAACATGTTTTTCTTTTACAAATTATTAATATAACTAAACTACTTTTAGATAACGTGCAGTATCAGCTGTGCTAAATGAAGGACTGTTTTAACAAAAAAAAAATGGAGGGGAGCTCACTGAGAAACGGATTGAACAGATCATCACTTACATTTTAAAATTCACCACATAGTTGGCTTAAGCAAAATGATTAACTTATTTTAATAAATTAATTATTGTAAAAGTAGAACAGTGAAAGTTTATCATACTGTCCATGTCTGCCTCCTCTTCACACATCTGCCGTTCACCCTGTTCAGTCTGCAGTCCTTGATCTCCTCGGCTCTGCCCCACAGGTCTAAAACTGGTCTGATTCAGCTGCTCTGCTCTGGATTAGTTTGCCCCATCTTTACTCCGCTCCGCAACCTGCCTGGGTTCTCCACGCATCTAGTCATCCGCTCTGCCCAGCCATGCTGTGCCTCAATACCCCTACCCCGACCCATTCAGACCTGTGATAATTATACATCTTTCAGCTTATCAGTATCCTACATATTCCTCTATCAATCTCTTTTTATCCAACCCCTACACACCAAAAATAAATATGATAAATAAACCCATTTTAGGAAAAGTCGGGAAATATGAGCTGATGGGGTTTTATTTTAACAGAGTTACATGATTTTAAAATGATGAAGGAGCCAAAATGTTAACAAGACAAAGAGGCTGAATCCTAGCTTTGCAAACATCAGTCCGAGAACCCATCTGGTAATTTACCCTCTGTAGACAACAACCAATAGGGCCTTTCGGTGTAGGCAGCAGATATCTGCTCCTATACTTGCTGTCCACTGCTTCAGTCACCGTTTCGAATGTACAGTAGATCATGCACGAGAAGCCAGTGGTTTCAGCCAGTGACTGCATCTCTCACATGACTGATCAACATCATCTAGACTGCAAACAAAAACCACAAAACTCTCCTCACCTCAAGCTCTGCATACTCATATGTACAATAAATGTCATCGTATGAAAAAAGCAGCCCTGTAAAGCGGTGCCAGTAATAACAAATCACACAGTATTTGTCACTATACTTCCTGTCAGTGGAGACGGACATGACACTTCATTTAAAGGCGAGGGGGGTTGCGTTGGCTGCTAGACAGATCACTCAGCAACTAAAAGGTCATATTTCTGACACTCACAACAGCCAGTGCCCATCAACAGCAGCACTTCCTCCTCTCTAACAGTCTGCCACTGCAGATAAAAGTCTCAAAAGGCCTAAATGAAAAGCCAGTGCTGGATACTGAATGTTATCAAAGCATGACAGCTCACCTCCCACATGTGAGATTACCACAGTCACTCCAGACACTCAGAGACAAACGGCCAGGCTTCTAAAGCAGGAGCCTCTCCGTTAGTGAATAGTACCCCTGGTTAATTATCGCCCAATGCCAGATCGATACACCTTCTAACAGGACCATAAATCTGCTCTGGTGTTAAAAGGAGCCCACTGTTGTGCTCTGTCTAAGTGGTGGAAGCTTCAGCAGCTCCAGGGCTGGCACTGAACGTGACGTCTGGGCCCTGTGGGAGCGGGTGTGGGTGACTGTACTGCTTTGGCCCACTTCTATCAGGGCTGGGATCTTAAGACACTCTGAATAGCGCTCAGATGATCCCTCCTCTGGCATTTTTGCTTCTGCTGAGCTTTCTGTACTGTGTGCTTTTCATGCAGACTGCTTCAAAGCTGGCTGGGAGATGCAGATAGAATGAACTCCAGGGGATAAGCACAGCCAAAATAAGCTTGAACATGCTTACCATCCTGTCAAGATGCAGGCCTGAGCATCCTTATAGTATTTCTGTGCTGCTGTTGTTGTTGCCTTAATGTTTCTTTTTCATACAAAGGTCCCAGCCACTTATGATTGATGCATCCAAATTATTCTTGTTTCTTCATGTGATTCTACACATCTCTCTTTGATTTCTGACTATTTTGGCAATCTGAAAATCTCATGTTTAACTTCAGCAAACTGTGATGGCTTTTTTTAAACTTTTTATAAATCAATTAATCAAGAATGGATTAAATCATAATATAAATATTCATTAGTTGTAGTAGTTTAAAAGAAAGCACCTTCGGCTGCTCCCTTGTATTTCCCCAAAGGGGTTGCTACAGTCTGCATCAGTAATTTGGCAGAGATTTTACACTGGATGCCCTTCATAATGCAACCCTCTAGTGGCGGGGTGAGCCTTTGTCCCCACCTGGAATCAAACCAGGGATCTTTCACTTACTAGGCAAATGTGGAAACCATTACACTACCGATGCTAAAAAGCACCTTTGTCTGCTCCATTGTATTTCCCCAAGGGGGTCGCTACAGCAGATAAATGCACATCAGTAAATTGGCACAGTTTTTACACAGGATGCCCTTCCTGACACAACTCTCCTATGGTATGAGGGTTTTTTGTAGTTTATTTTATCCAAAATAAGTGGATTATCATATAAGTGGCGATTACTGGGGCTGAAAAATGAAGATAGTGTGGAAGTCCCAAAAAGCTAGCGTGGAAGTCCCAAAAAAACCTGCAGTTCTTCTAACGCCCACTTGAGGTTGGCTCCAAAAGTGAGTCAATCTCCATAGACTCCCATGTTAAAATGTTCAGTACAGGAGAAATAAGCTTGTTTACAGCTTGGTTTTAGCCTCTATGGATAGTTTCTGCCTCCACCTTCATGATTTTTTTTTCTTATACCTCATCTCATTGGTGAAGGGTGTGACTGCTTTGACTGAATGTTGTGCCGACGTGGGCAGCCAATCAAAAGCTGCCAGACGTCTCATTAGCTAATTGGAATCACTGAACTGGGTGTCTGTGCCATATTTTTTGTTGCTGGTGCCTTTTGGAGCATTTTAATGGACACATTTGACAAATAATATAGCCTGCTGTGTACTACAGTCCACCCCAGAAGTTTGTTCTTCAGGTTTGCTGAGAGACGTTCTACTATTTTAGTAGCACTAATTAGCAGCACGGGTGTCTGAATGTTGCACCTAGGGCTGGTCAGATTTTATTGAACTTAAGTCAGACTTTTTAAAGATTGCTTTTATCGGTGGATTTAATTCTGTTTCAACTGAACAAATAAATAATTGAACTAAACATGCCACAGTCTGTCAGGGAGTTAATTCAGAAAAGTAAAGTGTGGAGTGAAGGAGAAAACAAGAGCTTTACGGTGAAAAAGTGGGACATTAATCACTTTGTCTTGACTAACGAATTATTGGAAGCAACAATTCTTAAGTGGAATTAAAATTTGATTACTTACACAGCTAGGTGTGCATACTGTTAAAATTTTAACAGTACTACTACTGCTTAAAAGTCAGTACTTCAAGGGTATTCTTATGAGTATTTTTTGGAGAAAAAAGAAATCAGATTAAGAAAAGCATTAACTTTGCTTCAGTTTCTATTTAAACCATCAAGAAGTAACACCACTGTTTTAAACAAATCACTATTCTGACTATAATGTTTTACAACAAAATAAAGCCATGCTTTGAACAAATACAGATTTTCTGATGATGGTGAAAATACAGTGGCACAACAACAGAGGTGGGGTGATTATAAAATAATTCTAATACATTCAATTAGTAGGTATGTATGGATCTGATATATTTTTTATAGATTTTACTGATGTTTCAAGAGGGGAATCAAAGGTGCTCACATGCATGTCACTTTCTTTGCAGAACCTTTTCTAACATTTACTGCAACATTAGTTTGAGTGATCCGACACTGAAACTGGGAATTTCTGAAGGGCAGTTCAGATGATGTCGTGACCATCTCAGAGTTTAGGAGTCAGACTGCACAATATACCTATGAGCTAGGCAGTCAAAAACTTTGGAAGAGCTCTACTCTGGATAGGGAAAAGTCAAAAAGCAACACACAGATTAGTGTATTTTATGTAGCAATAATTAAATCTATTTTCTTAATTTCTCCAGTACCAAGTCATGTTATTGCATTAAATAATCACAATCTCAGTGCTGACCAAAACCTGAGAGTATGATTTGATTATCTGTTGTATTACACCACGATTCAAGAAGATTCAACAGAACAACCACACGGCAGAACCATCTGGTCCAAGACGAGCCCAGGCCTGGATTCGGTTTTCTAAACCAGTCTTAACACATGCTCATGGCAGTGAAACATAAGAGTGTGTGGGTGGCCTCTACACAGCCTCCACATTTTGGTAACTCAGAGTAGTAGTGACCTGAAGATATAAAATTAATAAAAGCACTGAAGTTGAAGTTCAGATATGGTAATTTACTAAATCTCAGACACATGGGATTCTGGTGGGGGGGCTGTGATGATTCTTGAACATCTCATTCTGAAGTAATCAAATTCAAATGTCTGGAACCACCAAACCACTGTCTCCATGGTGACAGCCAGATGTCGTGCAGTGCACATCACCCCCTCCCCTCCACATGCAAGCCTCGCCTGAGGGCAGAGTACAGGCATCTGTTACCGTTTCCCCCTGCGGCTGCTGAAAATAACCGGGGGGGGGGGGGGGGGGGGGACAAAAAAAAAAAAAAAAAGGGGGCGGGC
>VUQH01089195.1:29788-57789 GCA_015106775.1 Etroplus canarensis | reverse complement strand
CTCTTCACCTCCACAACACTCTTCACATACTCTTCCTTCAAGATGACCCCTACTCCATTTCTCTTCCTACCTACACCATAGTAGAACAGTTTGAATCCACCTCCGATGTTCCTAGCCTTGCTTCCCCTCCACCTGGTTTCTTGCACACACAATATATCCACCTTCCTTCTCTCCATCATATCAGCCAGCTCTCTCCCTTTACTAGTCATAGTCCCTACATTTAAAGTCCCTACTCTCACCTTCACCCTCCTACCTTTCCTTCTCTCTCTCTGCTTCCTAACACGCTTTCCCCCTCTCCCCCTCCTTGGTCTTCAGCCAACAGTAGCATAGTTTCCACCGGCACACTGTTGGCTAATGGCACCGGAGGCAGTCGTTGTTAACCCGGGCCACGACTGATCCGGTATGAAAGTCGTGTTATGAATCCACATATTTGATTTGGCAAAGTTTTTATGTCGGATGCCCTTCCTGACGCAACCCTCTCCATTTACCCGGGCTTGAGACCGGCACTAGGAGTACACTGACTTGTATTGGTACTGTATTTTCCTCTGCGACTTTTTTATTTTGAACTCTCTGGATACCATAAACTTAGTTTTTCATTTACACTCCATTATATTTACATAGTGAGGGAGATGAGAAGGTTTCAGTTAAACAAAAAGTCCTTCACATGCTAAATGCCGCTCAGGATTAGTAACATGTCTCACACTGACCCACAAAAACATACTCTTTGTTCCACATTTGGTTTGTTGGGATCTAGTCACCCTAAAAATGTACCTTTCAGCTGCTCCCTTGTATTCTCCACCAAGGGGTCGCCACAGCGGATTGATCCGCATTGGTAATTTGGCAGAGGTTTTATGCCAGTCCCCTGCCTGACACAACCCTCCATGTTGAGGGGCGCTTGTGTCCCCACCTGGAATCAAACTAGGGACTTATCACTTGTAAGGCGAATGCACAAACCAATAAGCTACAAGGGACACTGGCATCTAGTCATCCTAAATAGGTGTAAATAATTTATCATTTCGACCATATGTGACTACATTAAAGTGGGCTATTTATAATTATTTGATACTTTAAAGTTTGCATTTTCATTACAAAAATACCACATGTTGTTGTATTTATGGGTTTATAAAACTGGAATAAAGAAGTTTCCTTTTTATTATTTTTATTACCAATAAAACAAACATAAAGCGGAAGAAAAAAAATCATTCAGTGGCTCTAACGCTGTGCAGGCCACTGTGAAATCTCTTTATGTCTGTGCAAATGAACCAAATTAATAGTGGCCTATTTAGATAACTATTAAAAATAGCTAACAATACTGAAAGTAAAAAAATAAGTCAGTTTTAATCGATTTTGACTAAGTTCTAGTTCAGTAATTGCCAATCCTCTTCCTTTTTATTCAGCTACATCCAGCAATTAACACTCAGAGCTGCTTGTTCTAGAAATGCTTTTCCACATTACTTTCTTCTTATTTGCTAATATCTCACTGCAGATCAAGCATACCAGTAGACCAGAAGTGTTGTTTGGAGGGAAAAAATATGTTCACACACTATTAAAGTATATATTTTCTTACACAATTTTTTTGGATATGGAATCCATAACTGGGGAGACTCAGAACTGGATTCTAGCCACTGAATCTGCTGTTGAAGCTAATAAGCTTTATTAATTTATTTTATTTAGTGTATAGGCTACATATTTTTACAATTGGAAAATATGAAGAATCACATCAATGATTAACCCCCCCCCCAAAAAAAAAATTCATTGTTCATATGCAGACCAGCAAACTGCTAAAACCTCTGCTTTTATAGAGGTGGCCACACTGGCATTGTGCATTTGATTAACAGAACTTCTCTGCTGCTTACACTCTTAATTCAGATAGAAGCAGTAAGGGTGCACTGAGTTTTTCACAGGACTGTATAGAGTCCTGTGGAAACTTTTTTTTTTCACATGACTGTATCCAACTTGATTAAGATGTTAGCAAGGGGGAATACTTTGGTATAATTTTTGGTTTGGCTGGGTAGATTAAACTACTCTTTCCTCTGGTTATTTTAACTTTACTGATATTATTAGATATTAATAATGCTTTTACACATGAGTCTAATTACATAGGCTACAGACATATGTTTATGCAAAGAGAAAAAACAGTGATTCACTGCTCTGTTTGGAGACATCATGTTGCTCCATTTTTAACACCTGACGATAAATACCTGCTGTGGCCTCAAGGTGTGCCCATAAAAGCTGCTTGGAAGTAGCAGTTTCTGCATGTGGTGCAGTATTTGCACTCTAAAGTTATATCAAGTTTTATCTGTGAAAACCAACTGTGCAATTTACATTTTTTCTTGTTACACCCAAAAGCTGTTTCTGGGTTTTATGCAGGTCATTCAGTTAATAGAAATGTATGTACTAGTTTTATGTAATCTGCTAAGTATACAGTAGTGTAAACATAGAAAGTTATAGAAATATTTATATAGCTTATTAAACAAAAAAGTCAACCTTCTTTCACTGATACCATCCATCCATCCAATTCTACTGCTTATCTAGTTCAGGGTCATGGGTGGGCCAGGAGCCAGACCCACCTGTCATAGGGCGCAAGACAGGGTACACCCTTGAAGGGCTACCAGTCTATCAAAAGGCTAAAACAGAAACAGACAACCTTTCACACCTACGGTCAATTTAGAATCACCAATTAATGTGATATGCATGTCTTTGGATTGTGGGAAGAATACAAATTACCTGGAGAGAACCCATGCAGGCACAGGGGGAACATGAAACCCACACAAAATGGCTCCATCCAGGGTTCAAACAAGCAGCATTCTTACTGTGATGTATTGTGAGGTCTCCTTAAAAGAATGCATCACACTCCAGTGGCTGAATTGTAAATCACTGGTATTACCAAATGGATCATTTGGAAGTTTTTTAAGCAAATCTTTCAGCAGGGCCCTTCATTACAACTGTGTGCAACATTTTAAGAACACAATAAGGCTACACAGAAACAGCTCAGATGTTTCACACTTGTCTCTGCTGCACCAGCTGTAATTTATGGCATTTATTCAATAATAACAGATTTCTGTGTTGTGGAGGCAGACTGACAAGAACCAAATAATTCCAAACAAACACAAAAGGAAAGAGACTACCTCATTTATCCAAGACATGTTTCACAGTTTATTTGAATTCATTTTAAACTTCTTTTGTTGTTGTTTTCAAACCAGGAAGCACTTTGTCATAAAAGGAGGGAATAAAATGAACAATACTTCACCATATCCTTGCAGCCAATAAACATTTTATAAACAATATGATCACAAATACTCTGGTGTATTTATTTTTATTTTTTATGTTTTAGTTCATAAGATTGCAGTATCCAAAGTTTGGGTTTACTCCAACCTTGGTTTCAGGTCGAAGCCTGTTTTTTTCTGCCACGGTTCCACGCATAACTGTGTTGGTGAAAAGGATAAAAAACGTTTTAAAAATATTTCAGATCAGGTGATGAGAAAAAATTAGGATGAGTTTGCAAATGTCTCAAAAAAAACAAACAAAATGAAAACAATATAAAATATAAAAGACAGACATAAAATGATGTGCAATATTATATCCACATTATCATTACTATCACATTCTCATTATTACTTCCTCATTATTACCATTGCACCTACTATCCTACTACTACCACTCATATTGACATTACGCTGACAATCATAAGAATAATGGTAATAATAATGAAAATGACAGTAATAATAAAAAAAAGAATGAAAAAGCAAAACAAATAAAATCATATGATCAATTTTCCTTTGGACCAAGGACAGAGGGGAGAGCTGGGCTAACAAACAGAGAAAACCGTTAAGAAAACAGTGCGAGAGTGTGCCCCATTCATGTCGTTCTCTCAAAAACAAACACATTTTACACAGACACGTCTGAGGTGTTACAGCAAGGTTGCCACATTGCTTCAACACCGCAGCTGAACAGGATGAGTAGATGTCACAGTTTGGGCCTCCGTTCTTGACTCCTCCTCCTCCTCCTCCTCCTCCTCATCTTCAAGGCCCCAGCAGGTGCTGCAGGAGCAGTGGTTTGAAAAAGGTGGCTCATGTCTAGGGGTTGGTCTGAAAGATTATGTTGTGCTAACTCGACTGAGTTCATGTCTAATGGCTGTAAGGAGACAGAATTTGTGAAAGCAGGTTAGATTATTACTACAAGTTAAAGTGACC
Organism: Etroplus canarensis; assembly: GCA_015106775.1. Classification (NCBI taxonomy): domain Eukaryota; kingdom Metazoa; phylum Chordata; class Actinopteri; order Cichliformes; family Cichlidae; genus Etroplus; species Etroplus canarensis. Next base: position 53,596 of record VUQH01089195.1, on the reverse strand, counting down.
TTTACAATATTTACTCTTCTTAGAGTAAATTTAACACTTTTGCATTTGCTCTTGCATACTTGTGATAACAGACTTTCTGTCTGCCTCCCTGCACTTGGTTTATAGTAATTTTTCCCAATAAAGTGAAATAAAAAAAGCCAAATGTTGACTTAATTAATTGCAATATTATAATTTATTTTCAAAATTTCTTTGGCTATTGCAATATTATTGCTATTGTGAACACTTTGTCCTATTAATGTGCCTTATATTGTGACAGCCCTATGTAATACATTTTTAGATAATCTAACAGTTGTAATTATTTAATCATAATTTTTTTGTAATTACATTTTTAAAAAAATATATAAAGGTGTATGTGTTACAGACTCTGTTAGGCAATGTTCATTCAATTATGATTATGTGGCATTATTAGAATTATTATTGCAATACTATGTATTGCATAGTACAATAAATCACTATACATGTAACGTACAATCAGAAATTGAAACTTTTGAGCATAAACCCAGCGTGTTTTCATTGTGAAAGAAATCTGACCTCCCAAAGAAAATAAAATGTGTTAACCACTGAGTAGAGTTTATATTTAGTTCATCAGTGTTAAGTGTTCATTTCATTTTGAATTTTAATTTTCAATTCAGTTTTGTTTCAGTTATAGTCATGTGAGGTCCATATACAGTCCAATGAAACTTAAAGTAATCATTTTCTACATGATTTTATCAGTTCTCTCACATTGTTGTGGAGGAATTTTGGCCCACTCTTTTTACAGCATTGCTTCAGTTCATTCAGGTTTGTGGGGATTCATTTTTGCACAGCTATCTTAAGGTCCAACCACAGCACTTAATTGGGTTGAAGTCTGAAGTTTGACTGGGCCACTGTAACACACTGATTCTTTTCTTTTTCAGCCATTCTGTTGCAAAGCTTTAACTGTTGGACAGATGGCCTCACATTTGACTCTAGAATACTTTGGTATACAGTTCATTATTTCATTAGTACATTTCAATCAATGACTACAAGGTTCCCAGGTCCTGTATCTGCAAACAAGCCAAAATAATCACCTCTCCACCACTGTGCTTTACAGTTACTATGAAATGTTTGTGTCGATATGCTGTGTTTGGTTTTCACAAAATGTGGCGCTGTGCATTATGGCGAGACATCTCCACTTTGGTCTCATCTGTCCAAAGGACATTGTTCCTGAAGTCTTGTGGTTTTTCAGATGCAAGCCTAAGCTGTACTGCTGTATTCTTTTTAGAGGGAGGAGGCTTTCTCTTGACAACCCTTACAAACAAGCCATACTTATTGAGACTTTTTTAAATTATACTGTCATGAGCTTTAACATTCAACAACTAACTAGCTAACTGAGGCCTGTGGAGTCTGAGATGTAACTCTTATTTTTTTGCAATTTCTCTGACAATTAGGGTTAATTTGCTGGGATTTCCACTCTTGAGAAGATTGTGGCATTGTGTTAACACGCACCTAAATGCTCCAAACCAGCAAACTGCCAAAACATCAACTTTTATAGAGATGGCCACACTTGCTGATGGTGAGTTTATCAAGTGCATTTGATTAGCAGCACATGGCTAGTACTTACCCTCTTAATTCTTATGGAAAAAGTAAGGGTGAACTTATTTTTTCACGGGACTGCATAAAGTCCTGTTAAAGTTTTATTTTTCAAATGACTGTAGTTTCCACAGTTGGTTTATTCAGTTTCAGTTTATGTTTAAAGACGTATTGGATGTATTGTTATAAACAATTTAATAAGTTCAGAATAGGTAGAGGAACACAAACACAACATGGAGACATCCCAGTCACTAAAAAACATTTGCACCAAAATCTCCTGATGTCTGTTGGGTTGACAAATTTGACCACTACAGAATGGTTATTTTTGTAAGTATACAATGTAGTTCAGTTAGTTCTTATCTTTTTAAAAATTTGTTTTTAAATTTATTTTAATTAACCACAATGTTTTTTTCCATATCCATTTTTAGTTTAGTTTTAGTTAGCCCCAACAACCTTGTCACTGAGTCAGGATGCTGCCTATTTGCTCTACATAGGTGATATTACATTCTACAAATTATAAACCTATTTAGTGTTATATTTTTATCATAATTTTGTATAAATATAATATAATAAGATAAGATAAGATAAGATAAGACATTTCTTTAGTATTTCCGCAGTGGGGACATTTCAGGTGTTTCAGCAGCAAGATAAAATGACAGCAGCACACCAGTGAAAAAAAGAGAGCCCCCAAAAAAGAAAGAAAAGACTGTAATAATAATAATAATAATAATATTATAAAACAAGACATAATATGTGTTATTGTTACTAAATATGCGATATATTAATACAAAATTACAGTATTCAGTTGTGTAACAACCCAAGGTATTCATATTGTTCTCATCTGGTTGAGATTACACATTCAAATATTCAAAGTAGTGCTTTTGTAGGCTTTGTATTGTAGGCTTTGATGTATTAAACGTTCAAGCTCAATTTTCTGGGGATCTAGTGCAACCTAGTGGCGACAAATGTACATAACTATCAAACGCCCATAATCCCACTGGATAGATTCCCAATTAAATATTCATTGACATGAATTAGGGGAGAGAAAAGGATCCTCAATGTGCTCTCCTTAGTGTTTCAATATAAAATTAAACCTACCATCGATGATTTCATCCTTCACTTTGTGCAACTCACGAAACACCTCTTCCAAGATTTCCTGTTGAAGCACAGATAACACAAGGTTTCATAGAACAGAACGCAATTCTTGATTTACATTACAAACCTTTTCTCACAAGAAATAAGTCTTCAGAATAGAAAGCTGACTACTTTACCATCCAAATGAGTTTATGGAAAAATGATAAAGTGGTCACACGTCAGGACTAAACTGAATACAGTCCACATTTTGCTGGATTGTCTTTACCTGTTTCATTCTATCGAGGTCTAATGAGTCTGTGTCGCCACCACTCCCTGCAGTTCGTACCCTGCACAACAGAAAATACACTAACCATTACATTACTGTTACACTAACCATTATTTATTGCTTAATAGTGGCAAACTGTAGTGCTTCCTGCTCTCACCTCGAAACCATTGACCTGTCTGCTGAGTTAGCTCGGTCCCAGGGCTTTTTTGCACCATCTAGATGAGAAAGGAATAGGGTTAGATAAAAACAAGGAAGACAAGAAAAAAACTGTCAAATATGCATTTATGAATTCATAAGTGCTCTGACATCTCATTTGTGATCAAGCTTTTTAAAAACTTGACTAAACTTTCAGCTTTGATTAATCTAGATGTTCTATCATTAGAATTTTTGATACTGCATGTAAACAAATAGCTCTGTGACTAAACAAGGTGATGGTCAAAATGCTGTAATGGTTTTATTAAGGAGTATGTATTATTGCTCATGTATTAATATATGCCTACTTAGAAATAATCGCAAAGCTGCATAGTGTTTTGGAATATGATTAAATCAGGATACTAATGTGAATGTACAAATTCTCATTGTTATCATTCTTCATTGATGTTGCATTTTAAGATGTTTTTCTTTATGCATCTCAGCAACAAAGACACAGAGTTGATCTACATAATTCCAACCTTTCTTACTCTTAGAAACTTGTGTGTCTGCTTTGACATTTTTTTTAAAAATCTTTTGTGATTAATTAGTGAGTCTCACACATTAGATCTTTTTTGGCTACTCCCTTTAGGGGTCACCACAGCAGATCATTTGACTCCATCTCACCCAATCCCTTGCACCCTTGTCTGTCACACCAACCTTCTGCATGTCCTCCTTCACAACATCCATGACCCTTCTCTGTGGTCTTCCTATTTTCCTCCTACCTGGCAGCTCCATCTTTTACATCCTTGATCCAATATATCCTCTATCCCTACTCTGCACATGTCCGAACCATCTCAACCTTCCCTTTCTTACATTATTTTCAAACTGCTTAACATGAGCTCCTACCTGGTCATTCCCAGTGAAAAGCTCAGCATTTTCAATTCTGCCACTTCCTGTTCTGCCTCCTGTCTTTTTGTCAGTGCCACCGTCTTCAAACCATACATCATAGCAGGCCTCGCTACCATCTTGTAAACCTTCCTTTTCACTCTTTCTACTATCCTTCTGTCAAAAAGGACCCCAACACTCATTTCCACTCACTCCACCCTGCCTGCACTCTCTTTTTCACCTCTTGTGTTAAGTGTCCATTGCTTTGGAAGTTTTTTTTTGATGATTTAAATTTTATTTTACTCCCTTTGAGATAAAAAAATCTCTTTTACAAGGGTGCCCTGGCCAAGACAACAGCAGCAAATCAGCCACACGACTACAAAACAACACAATAAACAACAGAGTACAACTTACTGAAAATTAAAACACTTGAAATAGGTTTAAAATAGCCATAGAATACTAAAACAAAGAACAACTGCTCCAGAAAAACAACTACATGTCTCCACCACATTCTGTATGGTATTTTTAAAATTTTCTAGAGAAACAACTGTTTATAGCTTAATAACTTTCTGAAGATTATTCCATGACCATGCAGCATAAAATGCAAAAGCCATTTTTCCAAACTCTGTCAAGGTCTGGGGAGCAACCACCTAGAAGATCGTAGTTGACACCCCCCAAAACAGGGACAGAGAAGGGAACAAAGGTATGCTGGAAGTTTACGAAGTATTGCTTTATAGACAAAAATATACCAGTGCTTTTTTCTATGAGCAGTTAATGAAATCCAGCCAAGCAAATCATAAAGGATACAGTGATGAGTCAGAGACTTTGAATTTGTAATGAAACCTAATGAAGCATGGTATACTGAGTCAAGAGATGAGGCTGCATGCATGTACCAAACATCACTGTAATCGATTGCCAAGAGAAATGTAGCTTTTACAAGTTTTTTCTTAGCCCTAAAAGTTAAACAGGACTTATTTCTACAATAAAAATCAACCCTCACTTTAAGTTTTTTCACCAGATTTGGAATATGAACATTAAATGAAAGTTAGTTATCAAGTCAAATACCAAAATATTTATTCAAAGTAACCCCTTTGATGGGTTTCCCATCAGATGTAAAGATGCAACAATCATCACAAGAAAATAATGCCCTTTTGAGAAGATCATAGATTTGGTTTTCTGGACATTTAAAATTAATTGTAAGAGTAGTTTCTAGTGAGTGGAATGCAGACTGGATTTCTTCAAATGTCCGTGTTATAGAGGGAGCTTGCGTATGAATTATAGTGTCATCAGTATAGAGATGTATTTTACATGAATGTCTATACCCAGGTTGTTTATAAACAACAATTGACCTTTGAGAAAAACCTTTAGTTATCTCCAGAAAATCAAATTTATGGCCCTCCACACAGACAGATTGTGTTTGACCTGTCAAATAATTTCTAAACCAATCAAGCACTTTAGGACTAAAACCGTCATCATTTAGTTTGTTCAAAAGTATACTGTGATCAACTGAATCAAAATGCCTTGGACAGATCCACAAATAAGGCAGCACAATTCTGTTTTTTTATCCACTGCACTGATTAGGTAATTTGTGACAAGCATAGCTGCAGTACTAGTACTGTGGCTAGATCTAAAGCCAGACTGGAAATAAGTAAATTATTATCAAATAAAAACTGCTTCATCTGTAAGTTTATTAAAAATTCAATTTTTTTTGTTAGAACTGAGAGTTTGGAAATTTACACATCAGATAACTGCGAAGGGTTTCCACAAAACTCAGATTAAAAATATGAGTAATAGGTTCAGTTATAACATCTGCTGCTTTCAACAGAAAAGGGCCAAGATTGTCTGGACCAGTAGATTTGTTATAATCACAGAGCAACAGAAAGACATTTAAAATCAAACAAGCCCAAGTTATCATTTACAGTGGTAAGAGAAACTGGAACAAGCATATTAGTGCCATCAAATGAATAGCAGAAACATGAATAAAGTGTTTGTTAAACTGACTAAGTATATATCTGCTTTATCCATTATTTCATTTGAATCAACTACAATATGATCCGGGGACTTGAAGTGACTGGGGTGTCTGACAAGGATTTAATGGTTTTCCAAAATTCTGAAAGGTTGTTAAGATTCTCCATGATTGGCTTCAGACAATTTTCTGATTTCAGGTCAGTTCAAAAATAGATTGTGTTGATCTCAGGAATTTAAACTCATCCACCTTCACTGCCTCTACTCCTTGCATCTTCATCATTCCACCTATCTCCCTCTCATTCACACACATATATTATGTCTTGCTTCTACTGACTTTCATTCCTCTTCTCTCCAGTACATAACTCCACTCCACCTCTCCAGGCTTTCCTTTACCTGCTACCTACTCTCCCTACAGATCACAATGTCATCTGTGAACATCATAGTCCATGGATAATTCATGGAGTCTTCTGCCTGACCTCCTCTGTGAATTTGTGAATCACCATTGCAAACAAGCCATCACCATTTGAGATCACATATAAAGACACATTTCATGCGTTTTAAACATGGTTTGTAATTGAGCTTATCTATCCTACCTGTGGCATTCTGTCCACTCCGAGTGCTGGGTGACGGAGAATTTGGGTCATCCTGGAGAAACACATTGAAATCAGTAAGCATCACTTGCAATGCTACAAATGTTATCATCCTTGTTATGGACACAGCAGTCTGATTATTTTTTAAATAGCAATCTCAACCACATTAAACCAATACAGGCCTCTTTAACCAAATGCCTTTGTGACTAATAATTACCACCGGGCTTTTATCTTAATTTCTCAATGTTTCCATCATAAAGCAAATAATTAAAATGATAATTATCACGCGTATGTAATCAACATCAACATTATCCAGATCCCTACGTAAATCATTACCCTAATTATCACCATAAATCACAGACCGAGCAGTGAGCAGTTTCATGAATTGTAAAAATCGCTGTTTTCCATGCACTCACATTTTGGCTGTCCTCAGGCTTCTCTGAAGCTGCTTTCCTTCTGGAGGAAAGAAGAAGCCTCAAATAAGGAATTTCGTCTGAACTCATGAATGTCAATTTAAAAAGGGTTAGAATTATAAAATCTTAAAAACAAAATTCTGAACTAAACACTGATTAAAGACCAATTACTTCTGATGTAGCTACCAGATATCAATGAAAATGGCTTTCTGGGTGTATTGCTCTGACCTTCGTGCCAAGAGAGCATTCATCTCCTCCATCAGTCCTCCACTCCCCCCACTTGTTCGGTTGGCTTCATTTTTGGCCCCTGAAGAGCTGTCCTCAGGCTGACGAAAGAAGAGGAAAGAAAATGAAAGTCAACAACTACGTCTTACTTTCTTCTGTGTACAAATAGTAAACTTTTCAAGCATGTCAGTCAGCTTCAAAAGAGATAATCCAGTTATATCCTGCATGGCTTAGAGAAGTTTCATCAAAACATCAAAGCCACAAAGATAAATTCTTGTCTTACTCTTTGAACACGGCGCAGTTTGGCTCCAGCGATCATAGCTGCGAGACCTGTTGGTGCAGGGGGCTCATCCCCGTGGCTCCCTCCACCTAAGGGTAATGGAGGAGGGAGAGGAGGTTGTGGTGCCCCTGCTGATGGTGGTGGAGGGCCTGGCGGTGGTGGAGGAGGAGGTGGGCCGCCCATGTTCATTGGTGGAGGTACTACTGGTGGGGCAACTGAGAGCACAGCAGGGTGGCCTTGGAAAGGAGAACCTGAAAGAGAAAAAATCATTCCCTTTATACAATATTTATCTGCAATTATACCTGTATGGGTATTTAAATTCAGATGCATTTAGATGATTATTTAAACTATTTTTAGTTTGAATAAAATAACCTTTTTTTACCATCTGAAATTCAGCTGACTTGTGCATTTCGTGTCAATACCTGAGTTGGAGGACCGTCGCTCACGCTCCATGTGCGCCTGCATCTGCTGCTGCTGCTCCATCATTTGCCTAAAGAGACAGGAAGGATCACAGCTGCCCACTTAATATCACAAATGTCAAGTCTTATCCTAAAGGCTGTCATTTACTGTCTGCAGAAAGAGTTCAGCCAACCATCTCACAGTGATAACCACAGAAATGTCCTGTTGCCTTAAAGTTGCATTAGGATACATCATCAGATTTCAATTTAAAATGTTTCAACTGCTTGATTCAATAGTCACCAGATATAATAATGATGCAAGTTCCACATATGTATTTTATTGTTTAGGCTATTACCTTTAGAAAACAAAATGACTTCTTCGGCTGCAACTTGTAGTTGTGATATGATTTTAGGAAAGCATTTCCTATACTTGCACATCAAAAAGACGCAGAATCATATTAGCATTCACATTAGGGCTTTGTATGTGTACATCTAATACATTAGAAATGAAGTAAATTATTGAAAAATGGGCAATTATTTGAAATATGTTATTTTGGGGTTGCAAAATAAAGTTGCTGCTGTTTAGTGTTAACATTATTTTGTGCGAATTTGCATTTAAACTTTGGCAAATGGTGTGCCTTTCACATATGCTGTCATCATCATGTAGGCACCTTTAAGCAGCACCAATGCTCGAAGTAACTGTAAAATTTCAAACATGATAACACTTAACAATAAGGGGCACAAGCACTTGGTTATTAAAAAATGAGTGAAGAATAAATCACCACTATTTCACTTCTAGACAGTGTTGACTGTCATGGATTGGACTGCCAGAGCCTCTGCCATTGACCATTGCCTGATCCACACTGCACTGAACCCCTATGGCCTCCTGCTGATGGTGAGCCTGCAGGAAGGTAGGCCCATGCAGCGCTGAGCCCAGCTGGGCTTCATGTGCTAAGGGTCAGTCATTAGATGCTCTCCCTCAAGCACCCCACCTGGGCCTGGCTTCAGGGTGGAGACCCGGTAACCTTATCCTGGGAATGGTAATCATGTCCTGTGTTGTTCTCTTCACAGGGGTTTTCTCAATCGATCTTGGTCAGACCCCCCCACTGAGGACCAATTTGCCTTGGGAGATCCTACTGGGGGTAAGTTGCCCCCAGCAACATAGCTCCTGCAAACACCCAGGTGTGCAAACCCCTTCAACATGGTGAGGTGGCAATTCATGGAGGGGAAAGGAGCTAGTTGAGGTTTTTTTGGGCAACCAAGATGCATTCGTTGCAGACCAATATACATATAGCAGACCACCAACACACTGGAGAGATTACATCTCTCAGCTGATTTGGGAATGCTTCAGTGTTCCTACAGAAAAACAGGAGGAGGTGGCTGGGAGAGGTAGATCCAGTCATCTCTACTTAGACTGCTGCCCCCATGACTTGGACCGGGATAAGCAGCAGAAAATGGACGGATGAATAAGCCTTGTAACCTAAATATTCACTTTAATTGAGGTAAATTAGAGATTGGTGAGGTAATCCTAAAGTAATGAGTAACTACTGAGAACTACTTAGTATGATAATTCACTTTACTTGAGGGCGCAACATAGAGGCTTAATATCAGTTATTCAGGAACAAAAAATTAAAAGAATGGTGAGCTAACTTGATTTACTGATGATTACAAAGTAATCATTTCCTAATGATTCACCAGTATCTTCCAGCTGGCTCTTTAATAAATAATCATGTACTCCACAAACCTTGATTAATGGTGGTTAGGGAGGGCCTGATGAGTGACTCGTTAACTATCAGAGCACTTCTGACTGGTGTCTGCCTTGTTCTTTAGTAACTAAACAAGATTGTTTGCCCCATATTGTTAAGTGTGACCATCTTTCTCTCATTGTCTATCCAAAAAAAGCATCACTTTTCCCCTCCATCTCTCCATCTCCCCATCAAGTGTTCCTCATCTCTTCTCACGTCAGTCTTTGATATGAGAAGCATATGTATGTCACGACTCAGGAGAGAGAAAGGAGACAGCTCATGAAGAGGAAGTGGAATTTTCCAGCTGTGTGCTGGACAGAAGAAGTGCTGAGGCAGCAACCTATCTGATGTGACAGCAGTGCACGCAGCAGGAGCAGAGCTGCTCAGCAAACGCTGCCTCTCTACCACTGGAGACAGTTCACTCAAATTAATTTGCATCCGCTGACCAACACGCACACACAAACACTCACAATCCCCCCTTTACAATCACAGATGTAATCCTTTTTGCCAGAGGAACATAACTCCCTTCATATTTGTTCTCTTAAGCCCTGGCATTTGGCATTTAGATGAACCAACAGGCAGAGCTGAAATAGGTTTAAAAACAGCAACAAAGACCTTGTCATGCCTGAGTCTGTCTCTGAAGTAGAGAGAGGAACAGCAGGCACAGTTGAAGAAACGCCAGCCACAGTGTAAACCATGGAAATAGCCTTAAGCGTCATTTTATAGACTGCTCATCCACTACTTTAGATCCTTCAATCTGCTGCTATGATTTAGAAAAAGGGGATTGCTTGTGTTTTAGCCATTATTTTAAAGCTCTCTGTCTTTATCATAAACTGATGGTAGTCCTGTGAGGGATGCAAAGGATATTAGGTGGAGGGGGAAATGAGTTTTACTTTTTTAGTACTCTTTGCACTACCCTAATCCTAACCATTCTTCCAGTTAGGTCACTTAAAGGTCACTTCACTGGTTTGGAAATAAATCGGCAAGATGCCCTGAACATAAGCCACCAATACAAGAAGTCTAGAGCTCTAAACAGAGAATCTATGATCTTTCACTATGATTTGCATTCTTGTGCTTGTTATCAGTACTCACTCATGGAACCAGTACTGCTAGAGGTAAAACAGGGTTGAGCTGAAAAAGGTGACAGTATATAGATCCGTCCAATCAAAATTTAGCAAAGTTTCTCTTCAGAACCAGAATCTGATGATAGTTGTGGAGATGTTTGCTTGTCAATCAAATCTAACTAAACCACACCCTCACAGTCTTTATTATGATGCTTGAATGTAGTCATGAATATTTTAAGCTGACAGAATTCATATTTTTATATTTACAATAGATTAATGTTCATTCTGAACATTTTAGAAACTGTCAGCTCCTTGTTTTGGCTTTTATATTCCACAGCAGATCTGTTTGGTTCACTGCTTATACAGCTGCTTAAAAAATACTTTAAAAAAACCACCTAAGCATTAATCAGCAGAGTCAAAGACAAGGTACTTAATGTATTCACTAAAGAGCCAGATGTTTCCCTTAAGATTTGGTGGAAAACCAAAGAAATTTGCTTTGTTTACACTTCCCACCAGTGCCCAAAATCTATTAACAGGGGTTCATGTTACATAAAGGTCCTTGCCAAATTTACCTTGCTCTCTGAGCTTCTATCTCATCTGAAGTTGGTCCATTCTGGACGTGGCGCTGAAGAGCTGGACCTAAAGATATAAATGAAAGCAGAAAGAAAGAAAGACACAGATAAAGTGAAGCTGACCTTAATATATTTCTTTATCAGCACTATTACGTCAATTAAAATTAGTGCCAGCCACGATAATTAACTATAAAATGACAGGGAATTAAATAGTGGTTGATCATTATGTCCTCTCTTTTCCATAATGAGTAATGTGCAGTGAAAAGCATATTAATCCTTGACTCTATGTAAATGAGCCAAAACTGATTCATGCACTTTTACTGTTGAAGGTGAGCACAAGATAATGCACACTTGCTTGGCCCTGCTGTAACACTGCTCTTCTGTTTACCCCTGTACTCTATTAGGGACAGGTCATTTGATTTGTAATGCAACAGTGAGGCACTATCTGAGAGCAATCTCATCTTAAATTTTTTAATTCACACAAATGTCAATTTTAGCACAAATACATGGGAGTACACAAACAAATGTCAGCCGGAACCCCATGAGTATCACTCAGAGATGAAATGCTACTTGTCGACGGGTTATGTGTCATGGAAACTAAAAACAGAGCGGCTGAGCGAGGTCTGGAGAGTGTTTGAGCTGCTCTCTCTAAGCAGATGGAGCTAAATTGGAAACAGAGGAAAGTCTGCCATGTGTGGTTACAAACTAAGCTTCTGTAGCATCTGCTTTTGGAGAAAATAAAGGTCAAACAGAGATTTACTGAAAAGGCTGCACCAACACAAAGACACCTCCTGCCCTCCTGGTTTCATTGAAATCAGCTTTTTGTTTAAAAATCAAAGGACATAAGGCTCACAATCAAATATATGAGTTCCATTATTGTCTTGATATGAGCTACAAGGCATTTACAATGTAATCCGTTTACTACCACAAGTGAGATCTGAAGATAGTCAGATAGAGAATGTAATTAATTTAAGACATGATAAGATGAGCACAAGAGGACTTCAACTTGGGAATTACAATCAAATCAGAGTGAATGATCAGTTTTCAGTGAAAAATGTTCTCATGATTGAATTCCTCTGGGACGACATTAAACTTAATTGTCCCTTCCAAGAGCAACTTCAGAAGAATGACTGAGAATTTATGCTCACATCTGAGTTTTGTGAGTGACCCCTTTTAAGGGTTACAAGATTTTCTAACATTATTGGAAAATAAAGGTGTAATACTGCATCGTCTTTGTCATTTCATCTGGTTGATTTATGATCACTTTCCTTTTAAACCCTAATGGAGAGTTGTAAAAGTGTTTGAAATAGGTACACAAAATTGTCCTTCATCTGGACTGGTTTCCAAAGACTGTGTCCCCTTTTGGTTAATGAAAGATCTCTCTTACATAACAGTTTTACAGCTCTACACAGTCAGACCATTTTCAGGGTCAGTGCTCACTGACGATTCTCTCCACTGCTCATATCTGTAATGGAAGTGATTCTGGCTGATGGTGCTAATGGTTACCATTGATCAAGTAACAGACACCCAAAAATAACACACAGTGGCAAAAGACCTGACTCATGCCTACTATTATACCCCGTCCTACACGCAACCACAGTGTTTGACCTGCAAACAAATAGCAGCTTTTTACAATCTGATTAAAAAAATAAGCTGCATAAAGTAAAGAGACATTTCTTTCATGTCTATTTTGATGGTTGCTTATTTTAGGTGGTGAGTGAAAAATTTCTTTAAAATGATTAAAAATATTTCTCTTTTACTGTAGCTAATATGAATAGATAAGCCTAAAATATCTATCTTAGCTCAGATACTTGGTCCTAATTTAGGATTTATTAATGTTTATACATACAAATAGCTAATTTCCTTGAAACTCATACAAACTAAGTGGACTCATCACACCTACAAGAGCTTTTATGACGTCCCATTCTAAATCTATAGACATTCATATGGACTCTCCTGGGAAGGCTTTCTACAAAATTTTGAAGTGTATCTGTGGGAATTTTTTCTCATTCATCAAGATCAACATTTGTGAGGTCAGACACTGATGATGGATAAGAGAGCCTGACTTGCAATCTCTGTTCCACAGGTATAAGCCAGTGTTGAGGTCCAGGCTCTATGTTAGCCAGTCAAGTTCTTCCACATCAAAGTCATCCAAATATATGTTTATGGACCTTGCTTGTGCACTGGGACACAGTCATGCTGGAACACCAAAGGACCTTCCCCAAACTGTTCCCACAAAAGTGGAAGCACAGAATTGTCCAAAATGTCTTGGTAAGCTGAAGCATTAAGAATTCCCTCCATTGAAATTAAAGGGCCCAGGTCAACCCCAGAAAAACAACTCCATATCATTATCCCTTCTCCACCAAATTTAACAGTTGACACAATGCAGTCAGGCAGATAATGTTCTTTTACATTCACTAAACCCAGACTGGTCCATCAGGCTGAAAGACAGAGAAGCATGATTCACCCCTCCAAAGAACACATTTCCACAGCTCCAGAGTCCAGTGGTGTTCTTTACATCATTCCACGTGACACTTGGAATTGTGCATGGTGATGTAAGGCTTGTTTGCAGTTGCTGGGTCATGAAAACCGATGTCATGAAGCTCCTGGTGGACAATTTTTGTGGTGATGTTATTGCCAGAGTAGGTTTGGAACTCTGCAGTTACTGAGTCAGCAGAGCGTTGGTGACTTTTACGCACTATCCAAAAGTGGCATCCTATTACAGTACCACAGTGGAATTCAGTGAGCTCTTCATAATGATCTATTCTTTCACAAATGTTTATAAAGGCAGACTGCACGGATAGGTGCTTGATTTTATACAAATGTGGCAAAGGTACTCAATGAGAAATCTGAATTCAATGACTAAGAGGGCCCAATACTTTTGTTCATATAGTGTAGTTGTCAAACCAGAGAGGGATAATGTAGATTTACCTTGTGCATGAATTTTAGCTTAAGGATTCATTGTTCAGTTTCGTTTTAATGTAACACTGCAAAGTAAAATGTTGGTAGCAGAATGTAGTGGCTCTGTCAACATGTATACTGATTCCCTGTAAGTGTCTCTTACAGGGTCTTGCTTTTCTTTCATGACGCATTTCCATCTGCCACCAAGTTCAAATTCTCACGTGAAAAAGAAGCCTTAAACACAATTTGTAGCTACTCTTAGCTTTCCCCAGGTAAAAGTAGACACTGGACAAAACAAAAAGAGTCCAGTGTTTGGAGGAGGCAAAGAAGGCTAAGAGTAATAGAGGGTTCAAAAGAGATGTTTAGTTGGCATTATTTCTACTACATAAGTAAGTTAAAAACCCTGCTGAGTAACCATGTTTAAAATGAAAAACAATTCTGTAAACTCTGTCCCATCACCATTTTATATTAAAATTCTATATAAAAAGTTGTTCTGAATTTTTGAAGATGGCCACTCACTATTATAGGAGTGCTTTAACTGGTATGAAGAACCAATAGACATGTTTGAGTTCATTCACCTTATTTGGCAAATGATTCCTGAGTGAGTTTGCACTTTAAGTTAACAAAAAAACATCATCACACAAAGGTCACATGCAAACTTTAGAATTGGAATTTTCATGCAGAGGTTTAAACACAGGCGGGCACACAAAGAGTTTTACTACCTACATGACATACTGAAGAAGAAAACCCGGCTGCAGCAGACACAGATGCACTGATAGACCCACTCCCTCCTAACCATCTCTTGACTTCAGCTCCTCTTCCTCCACCTCCCTTTCTTCTCCCTCCATCATCTCCCTCTCTGTCTTTCTCTCCTCACCTGCCTGCCTTTTCCTCCTCCTCCTCCCAACTTACACTCAGCAACAGTATCATTTGTCATCTTCTTGTAACCAACACCAGGAGCGGCAGCAGTGTGGCGAGCATATCTGCTTAATGTTTCAAAAGGTTGACTTTGTCTCTAGGCTACACAGCCTAATGCCTGCTTAGCCACACAAATATTACAATGAGCTGATCCACATGCATCTCTGGATTACACTGAGGCTCCCACATGAAGTCTGCCCAGTGAGATGTTGTATTTAAATGTCTCACTAAAACTGGATGTGTAGTGTTGCACTGTGCGGGTAAAATTTCACTTGGTGGCCAGGGTGGCATTTTCAAATGAAGAATTGAAAGTAGATAAAGTATATTCCTTTATCAACTACTGTTTGAGCTTTAAATGACAAGGTGGCCATTGGCTGCTGAGAATGGTTGTACTATAAGCTCCATATACTCCATCATCTACAGTACATAATATCATGAAAATTCTGAGAAACTGGAGACATCTCAATGAGCAAGGGATAAAGCTGAATAAATAAAAGAATATTGGTCTATGAGATCTCTAAATCCATGCATTGGGTTTTTATTTATATTTTATGCAGTGTCCCAACATTTGAGGAATTGGGATTGTAAGATAGGTGACACATTACAGAAAAAAACAACATTAAGTGCCTTTGATAAGCTTAATTTATACCTTTTCAGTGAATCTCTATAGAGCCTACGACATAGTGTATGCAAGTGGTTGATGCTGTCACCAGTAGCCACACCTGTTGACCTGACGAGTAGTTACATTTCTAGAGAGGTGCACATCACATTAGAGGTACAATGCAGGGTTTCAAAAGGCTCTACAGCTATGACGTAATTACAGCGTCAATTCAGCGCAGAAACATAAATCCACAGAAAGGTGCTGCACTCCCACATACCATCAGAACATCTTTAGTGCTCCTGGCATTCAATCTCCAAATCTCTGAAGTTGTCTTGGAGGGGGCTAAACACCATTCTTCCAATGATTCCATTCATCATTAATTGTCATTTACAACATTTGTTATTTATTTCCTGCTATACTAGATAAAAATGCATTTGCTTTTCTTTCAAAAACAATGATGTGTCTGAGTGACCCCAAACTTTAGAGTGGTAATGCAGGTGTTCAGTTGGGTTTTCCATGTGGTAAGCATAGTATATGACTCACATCATTTTCATACTGATCAAAATATTCAGTGACAACTTGTGCCCTACAGGATGGGGGCACTGTCATCCTGGATGAGAACGCTCCCATAGACAGAAATGCTGGATCATGGCGTAAAGGTGATCACAGAATAACTTAATATTTATTTGCAGTGACTGTTCCTCTAGAGCAGGGGTTGGCATTCTTTACTGTCAAAAGTGCTATTTTGACCAAAAAAATCTGCATGGAGCCACAACACATATTTGAGTCTTAAACTTTTTACCACATGTGACTAGTCTGCAGTGGGCTGTTTATGACTATCTGGTACTGTAATTTTCCACTTCTATTTCAATATGGTGTTTTTGTTGCATTTATGAAATTATAGGATTAAAAAAATGAAAATTGCTTACATTTATTAAAAAACAGAACAATTTTGGACTAAATAATTTATCATTATGTATAGGCCTATTTTGAATTAAAATTACTATAAAGCCACACAGCCACTTTGAGTCCTGCCTGAGTTTGTGCAAATAAAATTAAAAGTAGCCTACTCTGACAACAACTAAAACATACGGGAGCCTAACAGTAAAAGCAAATTCCAAAGTCCAGTTCAGTATGAGAATATCCTCTTCATTTTTTCCTTTAGCTACATAAAACAATCAACCCTCAGAACTGTAAACACACCATCTTGTCTTGATTTGTGAATTTTTTTGTTTCCTAATTTCTTGGTGGTAATTCCAAGCAAAATTCTCTCTCAAATTTTCCTCTGTCACTTTTCCGTTTTTTTTTTTTAATTTAAGTTGGATAGCTAGAGGAACTCGAGACTAGCAGTTTATCCGAATACCTCCATGCTAGCAACTGCGAGGTTCAGCAAAACTAAGTCAATAAGGCACCAGGTATTAGATGCAGGCCATGATGCACATATTAAAAAGCTGTACCTGTTTTTGCAACAGGAGAATGTAAAGAATTACTTACAGCAATGGCAATGAAAAATGAAAATTTAAAAAACAAATAACCATTGTTCATGTCCATGTTCATATTGATTCCGTTTTTTCTCAAAGCCATAGGGAGCTGCTTGAGATGGGCAAGAGAGCTGCATTTGGCTTTGGAGCCACAGGTTTGAGACCCCTACCCTAAGTGAGCAAACCATGTAAGTAAAAGGATTCCAACTGCACCAGATGTCCTCAATCCTTTAATTTGTCACCTCCTGGGTCTGATAACTTAATTTTGGTTGAAAATTTTAGTTGAATGAGATGAGCTGTAAGAAAGCACGTCTTAACATTTTGAAGCTACTACAAGCATGTTTTAGTACATTTAAGGACTTAAAAAAATTAAATCATACAAGGTTTGACAGTTGTTTATCTGCTTATTATCAGTCGTTTTGGCACTGGAGCAGATTTGATCCTGATCTTGACGCGACAGGCTGCATCTTTCTGTCAAAACTAGTGCAGAAATAGGCCTGGAAAGCATCAAATTGCTACTTCAAATATTTACTTCTCTCACCTCTTTAATCATATCTATCACAAACTGCAGTATTTACTCTCTAGTTCAATGCGAAAACATTTTTGAGGACAAAAGGTCAAGCTTCGACCTCCTTACCACTAGAGGGTGTAGGCACACCTGCTTTGACATCAAGGAACACCCGTCTTCTGATTTTAGCTTTACAAAGTGTGAAGGCGTCTTATGTAATCAACTGGAGGGCAAGATTTTTCAGAAATCAGGCTCTTTGCCACTGATAGGAATAAAAATAGGAAGCACTGAAATGAACTAATTTCCTCTTCCTTGCCCTCAATCACACATTTGGACAGAACAGTTGCTATTTATGTGTATTTTCTGCAATTTCTTGTGTCATGGTGCACAGAGACTGCATCTTCTCATGCAGCCTGTGCCACTGCTGTATCATAGAGAGCTGGTTGCACTGAGATGCTATCAGTCTATCTATCTGTCAGATATGCATATCCTTCTCCAGTGTGTTTGTGTACTTGTGTTTGGCTGCTGTCACTCGAGCCTCTTTGTTCCCCTTCCCATGTTATTAGGCAGATGAAAAGATCTGCTCCCTAGCACGGGACCCGAGGGAGATCTTCTCAATGACTCACTCTAATTAAGAGGCTGGAGGGGACTGCAGGGGGAGACACACTGCTGCTGCTGCTGGAGTAATAACTGGCAAGCTGTGACAGTCACTCTGCCTCTCAGTCTCATTCAGTCAATCCCCAGTTTACATTCCTCCATCTCTCTTTCTAGCTCACATATACGCAGAGCTCAAAAAGATTAGATCACCTGTCTTGCACATATACTCATTACTGAAGCTTTTAAATAGAACTGTTTCACAGCAGACATTTTGGCTTATAGCAGGAAAAATACAGGCAGAACCAATAACACTAATGACAGCTCTGTTTCACTGACGCATCCTTTGAAGACAGCAGGGATCACAATGAAATGCAGCTATTTTAATTAAATAATTACATCTGTGTCTGTTTACATGTCAGATAATTCTATTTTTAATCTATAATACATTAAAGAAAGAACACATTCTTATGCATGCACCCAAAGAGAAGTAAATCATTTCATGAAAGTTTGGCATGATGGTATCAGAGACTCTATTGGCAGCTGTGGCTCAGGAGGTACAGTGGCTCATCTTCCGTCAGGAAGGTAAGCAGTTTGATCCCTGGCTTTACCAGTCTACATGCTGAAGACTGTATTGGGAAGTCACTAAACCCCAAACTGCTAATTTCAGGATTCATGGCATACTAATTTGCAAATCCTTTGACTTTGACAACCACTGCTTTAAGGTATGAATAATTGTTTTTATGTTCAATCAGGTGCAGATGTGGGAAATTCCTAACCATTTACAGACTGGAAAAAAGTTGCCAGATATATCTGGCTTCAAACTTTACACAATGTTAGACAAATACAGTATAACAGATGCGATCAAAAAAGTTCAGAGATGAATCCATAAAAAATCAAAAATTTAATTTGACAAATTTAGGCAATTTTCTCATTCAAGGTCATCTTCCAAATAGCTTCCAGCATAGCTACTACTTTTGTACTGTGCACTCTGTGATTTGCTTCTCAAACTTGGACAACTTTTTGTTTCAAACTAACCTGAATTTCATATGAAGGATCATTGCTTGTGTAAAGAGCTGACTATGACTGAACAGCTTTAAGTAGTTGAGGAGCCCACAGTTTCCAAGCCCAAAGGCAGCCCCTTTTTTGGCTCCTTCCCTTTTTTCCAGTTCCTGAAAATGAAAATCTCATTGATGGATCACCATTTTGACACGCTGGAGGAGATCCAGGGGCCATCTCTGACACATAAATGCAAGGCAACCTCCACTGAGAAATGTAAAAACAGCAGACATGCTAAAAATTATTCAGAGGTGCACAAGAGGATGGCCTTGAAAGTGAGATCAGCCAAATTTAAATCAGGTAAGGTTTTTCATTTTTATCAACCTGCTCTCAGAACGCTTTGATCATACCTAGAATAGAAGTCATCATGTCCAACGTGGGCTTTTGTTGCAGTTTTCTCTGTTGTAAAAAGGCAACAAAAGAGTAAGATGACAACGCTTTTTCACACAAATCTGGACCGAATACCCCACACAGAAGAGGGAAGTAAAGGTGTGATTATAATCACTGCCGGTAAGTGGAAAGTTCAGGGAGGTCTCTGTTTTTACTGTTATGATCCTGGAATTTTCAGATACCCCAATATAAACATTTTTATTGCTGCTGGAAGTGTGTCCAACTGTGAGTCCGACATTTTTGGTCAGACTCACAGTTCACACAAGTTCATCCCTGTTCTTGAGTTAATTGTGAGTCCTTGAAGCCTATCTGAGGGAAATGAATTGGCACTAACTGTTAGGTAACATTTAGGGTGTGATTTGTGAAAAAACAAACAAACAAACAAAAAACAGGAGGGCATGGATTTTTAAATTTCCTCTCCAAGCCAACATAAAATTTCTTCAGAAACAGCCTTTATACCAAGACTTTCTGACTGCAGATTGTCATAGACAGTAGCCCTGATACATAACTGCAATTCAACAAGCTGAAATAAGAAGCTGCAGAACTTGTAGGAGATTCTGATGTAGTTGATCAGGATATGTACACATGTAGGAATATTTCTAGGATTGTTTTTGGGAGGCTCCTGTAAGTTCTGCCATTCTGAATGTTGTTTCATCTTTCTTTTATTTAACTCACAGCAGTTTTTGTGCTGACAAAGCAGTGTTTTGTGGGATAAAGAAAAGTTGGAACATGACTGGATCAGGATCAATCCCTGCTTATGCAGCGTAATCCCTACTGTCAAAGGAGAGGGAGCCCTGAAAGTGAAAGTTCATTTCCGATCTGATGTTTGCCTGTAGACTGTTTCCAAAAGCAGTGCAAAAATCAGAAAGGGGGATACATTTTCACTCCCACCAGAGATAATAAATAACACAGGAGAGGCAGGGACATGTAAACCGTGGGAGGGAAATCCCCACCATCCTGTGGCAAATCGCATCCTGGCAAAAATGAATGTAAGCCTCTCCTAAAATAAGGAAAGGATCCCTAACATGCATAAATCTGTTTGTGCTCATTTGTCAAGAAAATGTGTGTGAATGAGTGTGTGTGTGTAGCACTGAGGGAAATCAAACCTCCATCCTGAGCACTGAGGACATTGAGGGCAAATAGCATAGCGTTGGAGAAGGTGGTGGCCTCCTCCTTGCTGGCGAAGTTGAGGCCATAGACCTGCCTGGCGTCCCTCCACTGATGAAAGGTTGGGGTGGCTTGGTTGTACTTGAGGCCCTTCACTATTGAGTAGTTGATGACCACCTTTGAGAGACGAGACATTGCATTATTGTGCTGCATTACATTACTGTGGAGCTCGTTTGTGAAACACATTGTTCTTTTTCATCTGAAAGATGATATACATCCACAGATGGCAGTGTGGGCATATAAATACAACACAATCATAACACAATCAAAACACAATCATACTTCCAGTTGTTTTACTGCCAGATGAAGACTTTTAGATGCCAGAGAACAGACTGTTTTGTCATGAGCTCTGTTGTACAGATAAAATGTTTTTTGTGACAGTACTTATGGGCTGCACAACCTGTAATAGTCTTAGTATTTGTCACCTTTATGTTGCTCATGTCATGAGTTGTAAGAAGCACAGCTGTGAAAAAATAATGTTGGTCATAATTTTTTCCACAGCTATCCACTGACATTAATGTAACACTTTAAGCTCTAGGCAATTCATCTCAGCAACAGCTGAAAAGAAACAATCTTTGCGTAATTTTCTGTGTAACACTTAGTTTTTATATTTCCCTGAATCTAAGTATTTTTTTGCTAGTTTCAGACATCTCTTTAGTTGTCAGTTTGTGATTGTTGCTGCATTTGATAACCCCCATATTTACAGGTGTAAAAGAGCTAAGTGCTAATAAGCTGTTGCCTTTGGAGTGGCTGACAGGCGGTGAAGAAGATTTTACTCAAGTCACAGCGGAGGCGGATGAGCTTAAAGATTTCATAAGCACACACACACAAACTTTGACTGAGAAAACGTTCAAGACTTCACTGGCTCTCCAATGCACCTGGTTCTCCATTATTACCTCAGATTCAGTATAGTCTACAAAACTCACAATCCAAACAAGATTAAATGTTTTGTATGTTGCAATCGTCCTGCAGCATAAGGAAATCTCACTCTCCTGTAGATACCTGGCTGGATTTAAGTTTGCCTCCATATCTGCACTTGTTACCTGCTGGTCCTGCAGTTTGACTCCCACCACTCTGAAGGTATTGTTGGCAGTGTTGTGGTAGATATTGATGCGGCTGAATCCCTGCTGTCCAGGCTTGATGGGCACCCACTTCTTACTGGTGTCATCGTAGACCATGACAGAGGCCCGCGCCTGGCAGATACTCTGCTCACTAGGAGGGACACAGAGATAAAAAAGAGAGAGTGAGTTGGTTACACTGTAAGCAGACAGTGGAGTGTTTACTGTATCAGTTCCACAGCTGATGCATGCTCATATACAAAACAACTTCTTTTTTAGCCAGTTTGTAATTACCCATGATTACTGTCAGGATTCTTGTGCCTGTACTCAGCTGGATACTTGTAGTTATAGAAATGACTGGTAGCAATTTGTGCCACTTGCAGTTGCAGCAAGAAAAAAAGCACTACTGTGCATTTATTCATCCACAGTTTGCCAAAGGGAGCACATATCTTTAATTTTAATCCTTGTTGTATATATATCAGAAGACTAAACCTTCCAGACATTGTGAAATGCAGCCGGTCTCAAGAAATAAAAGTCACCTCATGTTTAGTGAAATAAATAAAAAAGAATAAAAAACTATGAACCAGAGGACAAATTGCTAACATAAAGCACTATCCTATCCAGGCACATTAGAAAAACTAACTAGGACTCCTTGATGTGGGCTGTCGTTGATCATATTCTGGCTTCAAAACTGTCATTCAGTCATCAAAACTCTAGAAAAACCCCTGGGCTAGAGCAGTATGCTCATGAACTTATGAGATTTGTGAATAGATATAATAAATACATCCCACTCTCTTTTAGACAAACAGCGCTGCCCAATCTGACATACAAACAGGCTGCAGTAAGTGAGACTGGACCGTGCTCTGTCTGCTTTGGTGAGGTGCAATGCAGGAGCTTCCCAAGAGACTGTGCTATCTCCATTCCAGTTCAGTTTGTACACCTCAGACTTTCAGTACAACTCCTGGTCACACCACCTACAGAAATACTCTGACAATTTTTGGATGGATGGATGGATTTTGCAGTGTTGTACAGGTGGAGGAGTACAGAGAACTAACAGATGATTTTTTTTTGGAGTGGTCAGGGAGAAATCATCTGCTTCTGAATGTGAGTGAGACCAGAGAGACGGTGATTGACTTTAAAGGGAAGAGAACAGCTACACGGCCCACGTCTATCCTTGGATGTTTATGTAGTGAAGGAGTACAAGTACCTGAGCATCTACATCAACAACAGGCTGAACTGGAAGACCAACACAGAGGGTGTATAAAGGGATTAGCAGGCTCTATTTCTTAAAGAAACTGAGATCTTCACTGTGTGCCGCAAAATGTTGGAGATCAGCCTGTTGTGACGAGTGCAGTGTACTATGCTGTGGTCTCCTGGGGGAGCAGCATCAGAGCTGGTGACACCAGCAGACTGAATAAAATGATCAGGTAGGCTGACTCTGTGAATGACTGCAAACTAGACACTTTTAAAGCCATGGTGGAGAAGAGGTTACTCAACAAACTGTTATCTATCATGGATAATCCTGACCACTTTCTGCACCACTTACTGGACAGGCAGTGGGGAGCTTCCTCTAACAGACTGATTAAGCTCCCCTGACACAAGGAAACATTTAGAAAATCATTCAGTCACTCCATGTAATGTTTTTTTAGCCAACTGCAATTTTTTTTATTATTCAGACTTTTTTCTTTTGTTTTGTTTTAATGTACAAAATAATAAGTTTTCCGGTTAAAAGACTCAGTACAAGCCTGATGATGACTCTGTATGAAATATGTCAAAATGTGTCTACATAACATATATATACATGTTTAACTTTAGTTTTAGTAAAGGAAAGAATTACACACTATCACATAAAACACAAAGATTTAAAAACATATATACTATAGTAATATAAATCAAATCCATAAGATATTGGTTAAATTGGGGGTCTTAAGCTAAGAAATTCAAGAGG